>LOJH01012655.1:0-13931 GCA_001685095.1 Ellobius talpinus
AAAAAAAAAGAAAAAAAGAATAAATGGCATATCTGAAGAAGTAAAAAAAAGCTAGAAATAGGCCCACCATATGACCCAGGTATATCACAGCAGAGCACATACCCAAAGGACGTTGGGTCCTATTTAGAGATGCTTGCTCACCCATGTTCATTGCTACTCTAGTCACAAAAGCTAGGAAATTAAAGAAGCCTAGCTGTCTATCAACAGATGAGTGGATAATAAAATGTGGTTCATATACACAATAGAATTTTGTTCAGCTCTAAGGAAAAATGAATTTTGTGGTGAATGAATAGGATTGTGTGTTTGTGGTGGGGGAGGAATACAGCGATGTTTAAGGAGTCACTTTGAAATAAAATGTTTAGTATTTTCTTATCTTTTTTCTTAAATGTATGGAAAACCTAGAGTTAGATAAAAAGACTGTCAGAGCACGTTCTCTAGGACAAAAAAAAAAGAAAGAAAGAAGAAAGCCTTGGAATGCACTGGTAAACAATGTGGAGACTCTGGATCTAGGCTGCCTAGATACAAATTCTAACTTCTCTATCACTATCTGGGCAAACTCCATTCAATAACTAATTTCCACCTTCCCTCTCTATAAATAGGGTAATAACAATGCCTTCTTCACAGGGTTTTTGCATAGACTAAACTATGGAGTACATCCAAAGTTAATGGCACCATATTTTATAGTATGTTTTCAATTACTATAATCTGATACTACACCATGTTGTCATCTATGTGAATTAGAGTTGATGGAAGCATTCTAGGGTTCAGTGTCCACTTGAATAAGTTTTCAATAGACAGGGATAGTTCATGATGTGTTCAGATCCTTCAACCCCACTAACCAACTGCTGGTATTCTCTGAGTCTCTTTGGTGACTCCCAATGAGCTCAGCCACCTGCGTTGTCTGGCATGGGAGCCTGTTGCTGCCGTCTTGGCTGTCACATTGACAATAACTCCATCCTGGTGTGGGCGAGCTGTGGGGACAGATGGTTTCTCAGCACAGGGTAGGGACTGTCAATCATGAAGCACAGGGCTACACATGGGGCAGGAATGTGAGTGTAGATTAAGGGTACTCGTGTGAGTCTAATACCAGCACTTAAAATGAAGCAATTGCATATATATTCTTTTTTGCTTTTGTTTTGTTTTGTTTTGATTGTTTTTGGAAACTCCTGGATCCAACTCAAAGACTTCCAAAAGAAATCAGAGGAAATCAAGGAGGCAGCTGGAGTTCCTTGCACATTGCACCTCTCCTCTATCCATTATTCACTTTAGATGGCCATTCATCACTGTGGAAATGCTGTTTCTAACAAAAAAAAAGTCCTTCCTGTGCTGGCACCAACACTAACTTCATTTATCTTTAGTTAAAGAAAACACAGCCACACCAGCAAGACAAACCAGAAAAAGGGACACAGTCATAGACAACAGGGCCCCCTTGGAGTTAGTCAGAGCAGTTGTCAGAGAAAATTCTAGAAACTCTAGCAGACTCTACAAATGACCATTATTCTTGGGATGAAGCAGTTCTTTCTAGAAGTAGGCATAATTTCTTTTATTTCATTTTCATCAAAAGATTCTTATTCTGACAAATACTTAAAGTAAATTAAGTTTAAAAGAAGAGAAAGGTATCTTATCTTCCATCATGAAGCTCTAGTCTAGGACCAAAAGGCCTCATTGCTCGTTAGTAGCACATACACCATGACAGCATAGGAAATGATGCAGTCTAGTGCTCCCAGGCATGAAAAAGAGCAGGGTCCTAAGTTCCTCATTAAGGTCTCACCTCAAATGATCTCACTCCCTCCTCCAAGTGCCCCCTCCTAGGGGTCCCACCACCTTTAATGGGGCCTTCCATTAACACGTGTGCTCTTGAGGGTCTTTAAAATAGAAACCTTAGCAGGGTCTTAATGCCACAATTTCTTTAATTTTGCACATTAAGTTTTCATTCTCATGCTTTTCTTCTGTATTAGTATTGATAATAAAAGAAACAAAATATTCTGGAAAAGCTAAAGATTTCTTCTTAGTATGTACAGAAGTCACCTGGGAAATTTGCTTTCTCTTGCTGAATTATCTTGCAGCTGAACAATTATAGATGAGGGTCGTCCCATCACCTCAGGAGACAAGAAAGCTTCTGAAGAGCATGGGGAGGAAACTTTATTATGTTTCAATTGTCTGGTCAATGAGTAAAGAAAAAGTTGTCCAAGCAAGGCAGCAAGGATCATGTGAACAATTTGGTCATTCTCACTAACAAATCTCAGGTCGATCTAGAGCTAAATTTGTGTCATCCTTGCTTAGATTTGATCATTCCAACTTGGTCTTTCTAAACTATCATTTCTCACCTAGATGTCAAGGTTACCTTATTTACATTAACACACTCATTTGACACAAATGAAAAAGGACAGGGAAACAGGGAGGGACACAAAAAAATACATCAGAAAAGAGCCACATGGAGTTTTCTGTAGACTAGTCACCTATCCAAGTGAACCTAAATCTTCACCTTTATCCCATGTGCATACAAAGAAGAGATGCACAGGCAGACTCAGAGAAATTTCTATGAGCTTTGGGACTCCATTCACTGACTTGAAAGGTTAGGTAGGTAAATATTTCAAAGTGGCACTGCATTGAGGCTGGGGTTACTTTACTCTCCCTGAGCAATGAGAAGAGCTGATGTGAACCATGTGGCTTAGAGCCTCAACTGCAAGAGGAAAAATGGAAGAGGCGAATTTGGAGCAACGGAATCTGGCAAGAAAGAGATGAAAGGAAGACAGCCAGCACTCTATTGATCTTGGGACTCACTGCAGGACACTTTGAATTAATAGAACAAATGGAAGCCTAAGCAATTCCCTTTCCTGTCTTTACAGATGCGCAGACCCTAGGGCACAATTTGGAGCTATGAATGGCAAAACAAAATATAGCGTTTAAATGTTGGGAAAAGTACCAAAACAAAGTCTCTCTAAGACTTGAGGATAAGTTCATTCAAGAAAGCTGATCCTGGCTGCTACGCCATCAGCCCATCTTCTCACCTCTAAATTATATGGTGGATAAGAACCTCAAGGAATCTGGGAATCTCATTGAGACACCAGGCACTAACATTTGAACATTTACGGTTTCGAGGTGAGAGGAAAGAGAACTGAAGAGTGCTTATTAGGTTAGACCTGGCTTATGAAGGATTAAGCCCAAATTCTGAAACATTTTGTTCTTAATTTGAGCAAATAATCACCAGATGCCCCATTTTCTGCTTGCCTCTCTCCAGTCACGCAGCCCTTTAAGACTTTTCATGAGGCGGAATGGCTTATCACTTGCTCCTAAGATAACCTTCACAAGCAGATCTCTCCCACAAGCCTCTCCCTTTCTGCTAGGCAGACGCATTATGGAGAAGTTGGCAAGGTTCACAGGACAACTGAAGCAAGGCAGGAATGGCACCAGTGTGAATGATGCTGGCTTAGACACTTCCTGTTTTTCAGAAGGAACAAGTACCCACTATTCCTGTCATTTTAAAGGAAAGAAACGAGGACCATTATTTCTTTGGCTTAATATTAATATGAAATAGGTGCCCACAAAATGTTGTCAGTGAGAATCTGTGTTTCAAACGATAATATATTCTGGAATGCTTGGCCCAGACTTTTCTGAAGAAACAGCTCTTAAAATAATGAGTTTATAGCAGTGTTTTTTTAATAGCCTCATATCTCAGAATTAAGAGTGGGGTGGGGAAGTTCACAGTGGGGATGCCCACTGTGTCTTTATTGTAGTTATTAATAAAGTCAAGGAGATCACTTCTCATCTGTTCTCAGTGATTGGCTAGGACTCAAGACAGACCATTGTTGGCTGTTACTTTGAATGCTCAGCCTGGGGTGCTGGTGACCTCTGGCTCATGCTAATGTCATGAGGGTGATTTATTTTTTCCACAAGAGACTTTTACTTTCTTTATGGTTAGAAAACTAGCTACTGAAGGCTCAAAAACCACAGCAAAACAAGGATACAAACAAACCAAAAAATTGCCAAAAGAGAGCATCCTGTAAAATTTGGTCATCATTTTAAAGTTGAAATAAAGCTGCAGGCTGTGTCCATGTTTGCCCTCCTCCTCTTAGAAGAAGATTTTCTTGGAGATAAACAGCTAAAGAGTCTTGGGGTTATTTGCTTCTGTTTCAGTTTCAGACATAGTTGGCATGGGATAAGAAAATAAACAAGCAAATTTTAAAATCTGTTAATGCAAATTGGATGTAAGAAAAAAATGACAGAAGAGCAATAATAGTTGACTTACAAGACAACCTGGGAGTGATTTGATTTTTGCTCCTCCAACAATGGGCCACAGGCTGGCAGCATGAACATTGTTGAGGTGCTTGGAAAAATGGAGTTTTGCAGATCTTCTTGGACCCCATGAATGAGTACCTGCATTTTAGCTCGATCCCCAAATTTTATCTTATATATTCAATCTATGAGATTTTAATTCTAAAGCTATTTTTGTCTACAAAAAGAATTTAAAAAATACGGTGTAGAAGTTGGATTTATCTACTATGCAAAACAATAATGTAATGGGATCCTGATGAAAAAGTAGAGAACATGTGTCCATAGTTTAGCTTGAGGTACATGTTTGGAAAGAATTCACTTCCTTTTGTTCCACCCTGGCTAAATCTGTGAAGGAGCTATTTGCCAGCAGTTACAGTCACACTACTGATAAATCTGTTTGTTTCTTTAGTGTGCACAGACACTTAACAACTGAAAACCCAAGAGTTGTTCACATTAATATCCAATTCAGCTCAAGACTCCATAGATGATCAATAAGTGGTGTACAGATAGGTAGATTAATGAGACAGCAAAATGAGCTGTACTGCTTTCGCTTCTCAGGCAGGTCTGTCTTGACTTTCAGCAATATCCTGCTGGTGTCATTGTGGAGTAGAGTTTGTGAGTTTCATACCATATTTTAAACTAAGATTAATTTGTTTAACTGCACATCTCCTCTATGGCAAGTCCAACACAGGACCATAGAATATGATTCTTTTCATTTAAATCTCACAGCAATATAAGGGAGGAATAGATTTTCATTTCCTTTTCACTGATGAAGAAACACTGGTTTAGCATGGGTAAAATCATTGCCCAAGATCAGAAATCTGGGATTTTTGAATTAATTCCCAATTGTGTTCGGCTGCCAAGTGTGGTTTACTGTAAAAATAAGTTAAATATTTAGTAAAATATGCCCAGTTATCACAATGCTTAGATTTATTTCTAACTAAATGGTTCCTTTGTCTTTATATTATCTCACATTAAAAAAAAACCGCCTGTATGTTGTTAATTATGGAGACCTGAACTGGGAGAACCGCAAATGATAATTTCAACAAAAATAGAAGCTCTCTGTGAGCACACGAGAGATATAGGACCCTGCTTAGTGAACTGATTCAGCTGGCTGTGGCATCCTTCACTGAGGACAATATAATTTGCCACAGAATCTCAAGAGTTCTTGGTGTTTCTCCACTTAAAGATGATACCCTTTTAGGATGAGTTGTCGGAGTGATTAACTTCTGGAAAATGGGAGGCAGAACACTGGAGACTCTTGGCATGTGAAGCTCATGTAGAGTGTGTGTTGGTCCAAGTAACAGTTAATAATGTAAATATGTTGAAGAGAGTTGTGATATATGCATATGTTAGTATAGTACCTTAGCTAGATGCTTGAACAGGCCAGGGTTTGTGCAGGGAAGCTGTAAATGTCCAATGCCCACAGCTCTGGACAGCTTAGCTCATACTTGTTTAGTTAAGTGGGATGCCATGTGAAATTTGTTGTAGTTGTTCGATAGACCCTACTTTTTTAACTATTGTGTTGTAGATTAAGCTCATTGCACATGTGAATAATCTGACACGAACACGTGACTCTTTTGTACAAGCCTCATCTATGCTAGGCATTTTTGCATAGATTTTTAGAGAGTATCTCACACAATAACCAAGAGGCCAAACACTAGAGGTGAGCTGAGTAACCTAGGCTGCTCATGTATTTAAGCGGGATTGAAGGCTAGAGGTCAGAATGACCTCTAAAACTAAACTCTGCTTTTCCAAAACACTTCATTGCTGATGTAAAGACAAGATGCTGTGGTCTTATCTGATTCCCAGGTTAAAGAATAAGATTTTTTAATATTCTATTTTCCTGTATGAAGACAGAAGTAGGAACTGACAAGCCATGGTAATATATGTGCTATGTTGTTCCCCAAATATTAGTGCAGATCTACACTTGCTGCACATTTTCCTATTGTTTTTTACTTTTGAACCAAGAACATCAGTTAGGATTGTTAGCTGTTATCCAAGCTACCATTTTGATTCTGTGTCATTTTACATTTAATCAAAATCAGGATATCTGTAAAAATTATCAAAAACATATTTATTTTAAAGCATAAAATCTATATTGTTTCTCTAGGCTTTACTTCATCAAAACAACTGTCTCTTCTATGTGGCTTAATATGTCAGATGCTGACAAAGGTGCCTTTCTGTTCACAGCAAATCAAACTATCATGAGAATAAAATTCAAGAATGTCTTCACCTAATCTCTGATAGTGAATTCATGTTCTTCACACTCTATTTTTTCATGCTTCCTTATTCTGCTTAAATATGAAGATCAGTGCAGGAAGATGTGTGGCAGAGGGATATAACATTGAAGATAATAATCAATAAATTCAGAGACAGTCTCATGAAGAACCATAATGCACTAAGTGTCATAGAGGAATAATGGACAGACTAATCATAATATAGTAAAGTCATAACATTTTGTTTCTTTTAGTGGTTAACATATTGATATTTAAGTGAGTAGGATGGGAAGGAAAGGGAAGGAAAGAGAGCAAGAGGATGGGGAAAAGGAGGAAAAGGTAAAAGGGAGGGGAGAAGAAGAAAGAGAGCAGGAGGAAGAAAGGAAAGATGATAATTTTGGTGAAAGATAAAATTTAGATTTCTCTTCTTTCAATTTATGATTCTCTTTCTTTCAAGCCCAGGAAACTAAGCACTTTTTGCCACACACACACTCCCTATCTGGATAGTTAACAAATTTTTTATTGTTCAGCTTCTGGTTTTCACTAAAATGTTAGAAGTGCACATTTGAACAGATAGACTTTTATATTCTAGCCAGGACAAGACTTAGAAACATAAGCAATAACTAGTTCTTCCCTTCCTAAAAGACAGCCTGTGATCAACAACTCAAATTCAAATTTGACCCTTCTCTATGACAGCAGTGACAAAGACTCACAGATCTACCCAATAGTAGTCTTTATCCTTCTCTATCACAGCAGCAAAGATTCGTAGTCTTAAAGTCCATAGTAGATTCACAGATATGTCCAACCATTCTCACTTCAAAGAGAAATATAAAGGAGGACCTTTCTCCCCTTGATTTTTCTCTTACAGTTTCAGTTGGAGGAAACTCTACAGAACACAAGTGAAACAGATTTCTATCATGTTAGNCTTTATCCTTCTCTATCACAGCAGCAAAGATTCGTAGTCTTAAAGTCCATAGTAGATTCACAGATATGTCCAACCATTCTCACTTCAAAGAGAAATATAAAGGAGGACCTTTCTCCCCTTGATTTTTCTCTTACAGTTTCAGTTGGAGGAAACTCTACAGAACACAAGTGAAACAGATTTCTATCATGTTAGTATGACAAATATCAGAACCATTGATTAAAATCTTATAAATTTGTGCTGCACATGGAGGCATATGTCTGTAATCCTGGCACTGAAGAGGCTGAGACAAGAGGATGGATACAGCTTCAAAGTCAGATTGGGCTACATAGTGAGTTCGAAGCCAGATTGAACTATGATGAGATCCTGCCTCAAAAAATCAAAATAATAATAACAACAATAATATTAACAATAACAAATAATACTGTCTCCTAAATCTTTGTAGAGCTTTTATTTTATAGCCAGTATTAGAAAACTAAAGAAGCAAGAAACGTTCTAACAGAAAGAAACATTTAAGGATACCTGACAGAGTTTCCTTATCACCAAAAGCAAGAGAAACTTACTAACTTGCCTGATAATCAAGTTAAGCAGATCAGGACCTTGACCAGCTTGATAGCATTGATTTACTTCCCTGAAGTAGTCTGACCTGTATACTAAAGGGAAATGGTAGAGATTAATCATATTATCCAATTTCCCAATTTTTCTTACTTTTGTTCAATATCAATAGATTTGGTTTTCTAATAAACTATGAGAAGAGTAAGTGACTTGGCATAGGTCAATATCTAATTTTTGAAAGTTAGTATTTTTAAATAAAATTGTGCTCTGGTGAGAATGGGTTGCAGAATGAGAAATATTGTAACTGTCTTGGCAAATTTTCTATGTGAAATTTCAACAGAATCCATCAATTACAGTAAATGACCAATCAAAAGCTCATTTTAAGATACATTGTTAATGAACTGTATACTATGATGCTTAATCAAAACCTGACAAGATCATATGGGAGAAAAGTTCCACAGGACCCTGGGAGTAACTGCAGTTCTGAGCAAAAGATAACAATAACACTGGATAATTAATAGCTGCAGTCATGTGGTACTCTTGGGAAAACTCAATTTCATAACAAACTCAATATGTCTCTTCAACCATAGCAAGTTCATTTCAATATATCATTCATATCGTCAAAAGAAGGCAGCATTTTTCAGACAGTATTTTTTTCGTTTATTGGAAATAGGTATTTTTCATACAATATATTCTGATAACCCACTCCTTCTTGTTCCTTTCCACGTCCCTTCCCATCTTAATCCATACCCTTTCTCTATCTCCCTAGAAAGTAAACAGGCATCTAAGAAATTATGCTAAAATAAGATAAAACAAAAATAAATTGGAATAGGATCAAACAAATAAAGAGGAAAAAGAGTGAGGCTGGGGTGGCAAGAGACACACATAGATGCACAGACACACCATTCACACACACAGGAATCTCATAAGATATAAAAACAAAGTCACAATATATACTCAAAGGTCCTGTAAGGTTTGTTTTTTAAGAGTCCTGACAACATTATGAAACAAAGAACCTTCAAGCATGCCCTTGAGTTTGTTTTGTATTGGCCATTTAATGTTGGGCATGGGGCCAACCCTTATGAGTGGTTTGTTTCCCCAGTGAGACTCTTTTGGAGGAAAGTAGTTTCTCATTGCAAGTGACTCTCTTGGTGCTAGCTTCTGGGTTAGAGATTGGGACAGATTTCAGCTCTAGGACCCCATCTGGTGCAGACTTGTGCAGGCTCTCGGCATCCTGCCACAGTCTCTGTGAGTTCCTATGTGTGCCAGCCCTGTTGTGTCTAGAAGATCTTGATTGCAAGGTATCCTCCAGGATCAAGAAAGGTGTGGGGGGTAGGTGGGGATACACAGAGAAACAACTGAAACTAATGGCCATCTGAGGAATCCCAACATACTAGAAGCTTCCTAAAATATATACATTTATGAATGCAATCTAAATGGAAATACCAAGTAACATGGGAGACAAAGCCCCAACTCGACAACTCTCATCAACAAACAAATCTCCCAGTACCAAGACTGAGTTGCAGTCAATGGAATTCATGGTCAAGGGGGTCCCACAGGAACCCCAAAACAATCCAGGTTATTGCCAAGGCTATTGATGGCTCTCCAGAAACTGACAGTAAGGCCCTGTCACTGGAGAGATCACCTATATAATTCATTGGTCATGAAAAGGTCAAGCTGGTGCCTGCCTAAAACCTTCAGCCCTGTGGACTGGTGTTCATGGTACTAGAAGGAATTCTGCAAGCTACCAAAGGAAAATGGTAGAGCACAGCAACGAACCCTTTGATCTACCACAGTGACCTACATGCAAGCTACAGCAGTGAAGGCTGACACAAGCCTGTGGGAAGAATCCATTATGATCTGAGTTAAGACCACTAATGAGATGGAATCCACACTCAAGGTTGCTTGAGTGACCAAGAACCTGAAACTAGATAGCCCAGCGACCTAGAGAAAAACCAAATGCTACTATACTGCTGTTCTCCTAAAGAACCATAGCAATAAAATAACTCTGCTGTACTTAGAGATCAGTGCCTTGTTCAGCCATCATCAGAGAAGCTTCCTCCTACAGCAGATGGGAAAAAATATCAAGAGAGATCCACGGCCAGGCATGGTGCAAAGAGTGAGAGACCTTGGGCACTTAGTTCTTTTAGGTATGTGTCCATCAAATCCTTCCCCTCGGGGTTCAGGGAACTCTACAAAAGAGGAGACAGAAAGGGTATAAGAGTCAAGTGGTATTTATTTGACATGAAAATTTTTACCGTGTTCCACACTGTTGTTGAGCTATGATACAAAATCAGTGAACTAAGCTACTGACCACAAAGATACAGGGAAAATACTGCTACAGTTTCAGATTTCACAATCTATAAATGACAAACTTTTCACAAAATCCATTTCAAAGAGGTATCTGTATCAAACAAGCATAGTAAGTATTTATCCTTCCCCAAGTAAAGGGATGATAGTAATAGACAACAGGGGTGGTAAAGGATACATCAAGGTCTGGAGACACAGCACATTGTACATAATGTGTACAAATGTGCACTCTGTTCCCAAGCATGCACACTAAACTGCACTCATGTTCCTTGTTTCAGCTACTGCTAAACTCTGAGTTCAGGACATGGTAATGCAATGTATACATTCAAGCCACATCAGGCCACTAGAATCATGAATAGAAAATGAAACAAAACAAATGAAAAACTTTTTTATAATCTAGATGAGCCCTTGACCTAATAGCAAGAAAATCTTAGCCCAGAAGTCAAATCTCCTTTAATTTACCAGCAAGTCTCCTAGACAATGTGGTTGCTATCAGTCTTGGAAAAGTCGTGAAAACTTGAAGGCTGCATGTAATGAAGCACCATTCAGATAGACCCCACCATTCAGACAGAGTTCACCATTCAGACAGACCCCACCAATCCAACAGACCTTGCCATTCAGACAGGACCTAAGTTATTCAGACAGACCCCACACTGGGGACCTCAGCCAAAGGCAATTCCAGTGCCTCAGAACTATCAAAATAAAAAAGCAAAAATACAAGATTCTGTCAATTCTTCCATAAAGATACTGCCATATACATATTCTATGTGTGTTTCAAGGACAAACTCTAGCTGTCCTCCTTGGATGCTAGACTAGGACTGAAAAGCCAGCAACCAGCTGCTGTAGATGGCAAGTCAAGAAAACTTCCTGAGGATGGTTGTACTGAATCTCCTTCCCCAAACTGCCAAGGAAGGAAGCTGCCCACAATTTCTGGGGAAACACATCACAGCTTGCTGAAATGCCCAGAAACCTCCCCTGGTGGATGCTTCCAGGAATGCCAGGAAGATTCGCTGGAGAAAATGTGCTGTGGATGGTTGGTCTTCAGTGTGAAGGCAGCTTCAAGTGACACCAAAGCAGCAAGAAAAGCAACCAAAACAAGGCATCTTGTGGCTGCAGTGGATGAAAAATTCCTACAGCATCTTCTATCAAAAAAAGCTGCTTGGGAAGATAAACTACCAAGGAAGATTTGAAAGCATCTAAGACCAGTGTCAGCCTGCACTAGAAAGAAGAGTTTCTGCTAAGATGGGAAAAACAAAACAAGCAAAGACAAAAATACGCACCCACCCAACCAACTAACAAGCAACAAAAAGAAGCCCCCCATACACACACACACAACCAAACAACTAACAAATAAACAAAAAGAAAATCCATGTGTTGACAGGTCCATGGCAGTGATGGGTATACAAAACCAAAGTTCAGAACTGCCACTTTCCTAGTCTTAACATTAATAGTCATCTCCATAGATGGGAGTTTGGAATCTTCCAACTTCACAGAGAGACATCTGGATTTGAAGTGAGGGAACAAAAGAAACAATAAGAGGTCTGCGACAAAAGGAAATGAGTTGCTGCTCACCACAGTGGTGACAGAGAAACAACCTGGTAGGGATTCATATGACAGGCAGGATAGAGATATAACACCTCAGAGACAGGCCTAAAGCCAGATCTTATGAAACCAGGGCAGCATGGCAAAACCCTAGGTACCTTGCTTCCTTTATCACATACTCAACCTTAGGTAGTTTTCAATTTGCATATTGTCTCTCAGTGACTGTGAGTGTGTGCACATGCACACATATCCCAAATTCACTATTTCCTTAATTGCTGATTGACCACAGATCACAGAAATCAAGACCACAGATAAAGATACAGTTATAAAACTGAATAGCAATTGGAAAAAGAAATTGGTTATTAAGTGTGAAAACAAGGAAAGCTTATTCGTAATGTTGGCACTGTACTCAAGAGTGCAAACTAAAATCCCCAGGAATGTTAAACAATTATGCTAGACTCTCATAACCAAATACCACTATGAATTAGGAGTGTCCATTGGGGTCATATTTGAGGACCTGCAATGTTTCCCCATGCCAACATATTCATTTTACCTCAGTACTATAATCAGATATAATGTTAATTGATGAAGCCCAGAAATCTCAAATATAGAACCGCCAAGGAGGTATTTCCAACCTTATAAGCAAGGGACTGGGCTGTTATTATAGACTTAAAGATTTAAAATTTCTCTTCACTCCCAGTTGAGTCTAGACTTCTGAATATTATTCTTGAGCACCTTGGGGCATTACCGGAACAGGAAAAAACTCAGAAATAATGAACAGTGTTTCTGGGAGAGGCCCTTGAGTTTACACAGATAACTGTGCACAGCTTGGGACGTTTTCTAAAGTTGAACAGATAAATAGACAAGATGAGAAAGATAGATCAGATAGCATCAGAGAAAAGGCAGCAAGCAGAAAGCTTTCTGGAAGAGTCCATAACACAAACTCTTGGGCACCTCAAGGAAATGAAGTGGATTCAGACCACACAGATAATGTGTTTATATATTTTTAGCTTACTTGTTTCTATGTATATGGACAGTTTACCTGTATGCATGTCTGTGTACTTGTGCGCAATACCTGTGGAGGATAAAAGAAAGCATGGGAACCCCTGAAATTGAAGTTATAGGCAATTGTGAGTTGCCTCGTGGATGCTGGAAATCAAGCCCTGATCGTCTTCAAAGCATCAGTGTTGTTGAGCACTGAACCATCTTTCCAGGGACAGTCTTAGTGTAGCTGACTTTGCCTATCATTTTAGCAGGCTGGAAAAGATTCTAAAGAGAAGACTGGATCTTTATATCAGACCTGGAACTGCACATGTGATATGAACACTACACTGTGCTGCATTCCCAGCATGTCAAATGCTGGATCTTGGTAATACCCCCATTGCCAACGTCACTCTGTGATTGCTTCATTAAAGTTGTAAGGCTAATCATGCCTTAAAAATAAATATTTTTGCCCCTGCAACGCCAGCAAAACGCCAGCAGTGTGACCCACCAGCACCACACATACCTGGAGGGACAGATGAGTATCTGATATCCCGACTGGAGAGCCCTGCTCTCTAGGAAATCTACCCCCCAATACTACAAGAGACCAGTCAGCAGCACCCTCTCCTGCCAACCATCCCCCACCACACCAAAGACCAATGAACCTACCAGCCCCACCTGCACCTGGAGAGACAGTGACCACCAAAGTCACAGGCCCTAAATGCACCTGGAGGAAGAGCAGCCACCAGAGCTACAGATCCCACCTGTATCAAGTGGAGGAAGTGATGGGTAGACAGCAGTGTAAGAACACATTCAACAACATAAAGAGCAATATGGCACCACCAGAAAATAGTGGTTCTTAAATAGCAAGACCTGAAAATCCCAACAAGGATGAAACAGAAGAAAACAGCCATAAAAATAACTTTAAGAGGATGATAGAGGCTCTAAAGAGGAAATGAAAAATTCCCTTAAAGATATAGTAGAAAAGACAAAAAAATGGAAATAAAATCAACAAATTCCCTTCAAGAAAGCCAAGAAAATCAAGAAAAAATAATCAAGCAAGTTAAGGAAATAGTCCAACAGTTGAAAATTCAAACAGAAGCAAACACACACACACACACACACAC
>LOJH01012655.1:19299-32837 GCA_001685095.1 Ellobius talpinus
GGAGGAGGAGGAGGAGGAGGAGGAGGAGGAAGAAGAAACAAACTCTTCAATGCTTCTAGAGAGATTTTTTGAAGGATTTAGCTTTTGAGTATGTTTCCCTTAAAAAAATTATCTCTCAGAAAGAAGCTGAAATAGTCCAATCAGTACCATTCCATGAGAGTATTGGATTCAGACAGCCTAGGTTCGTCAAACTTCATATTCCTAACCATTAGAGGATACTCCTTTTCTATAGCTCATGGTTTCCAGGTATTTATTATCAGGGATGCTAGCATGAAGGCCTGATGAGGTATCTCATGTCATTGCAATGTGCTTCATGGGTCCCTGTGACCACAAGACATGATATACCAAGTTAAATATGTTGATGCTGTGCACACATACTAATGTGTATTGCTGATAGTTTGAGAAAGATAAAGAAGGGTTTTCAAGAAACAGATATTGGAGCCTGAATTGAACTTGAGCTCTCTGGTGAACAGAGAATAACAAATATTCAAAGTCATTTTAGCAAAAACCCTCATAAGGACAGAAATCCAGCAACCTTTAAATTACACTGGAGTAAAAAGATAATAATAGACCATCCAGGAAATTCCTTCCATATGAATATGCTTTTCTGCACTGTGACAAAAGGCATGAAATAGACCACTTAATGGATGAAAGATTCCCTTTGGTTCACCATTTCAGAGAGTCCAGTCCATGGCCAAATGGGTCCACTGGTTATAAGCAAGTCACAGGAACTGTTACGGATGAAGACAAAGCACAGGAAGATGCTCACCTCATAGTAGCCAAGGTGCACAGAGGGACAGAGTCAGGAGGGAGGGGAAGAAGGACAAGATGCTCCCTTAAAATGTGCAGCCTTTGTGACCTGCTTCCTCCCACTAGGTCTCACTTCCTAATTTCTGTCAGCTCCTAACAACACTATAAAATAATCAATCAACCAATAGATTGAGTCACTGAATCAGAGCCACCATCACTTTACCAACAGCTCTACTACCTGGCAACCAACACTTGAACACATGAGTCTTTGTTGGGGATGGGGGCTGTCATTCACACCTGAACCATAACACCTTGTGTTCCTATGGGAACGTATTTCTCACTCTGCAACAGACTCACATAATAAAGTGGGGATGCATTGCCTTCAAAAGCCAAGTCATGTAGCACTATGCCTGCACAGCAGCAAGGAGATGGCCTTCTGTCTCTTCCAAAGCAAACTAGAGGGAATTGCTTTTCAACCTCATCTCAGGAAACAATGGAGAGAAAAGTATGGAATACATAGGAAAATTTACTTCACCCCTTTGATAACCTAAGTGGGAACAGAAATTTTGAACAAGTGGTTAAGTAGAATTTATATGGAAGCCACCCAGATGAGAATCTGAATTCCAAAACTGCTCCCCAAAAGAGGGATCCTGACCTTTTCAGAAGTGCAATCATGGTGAGTAAAACTAAGAAATTAGTCACTGCCACTCTAGCCTGTATTCCATGAACTCCATTTTTCAGAAATGTCTCTCTTTTGTGTTCTTATTTTCTTATTCTCCATTCTCCAGGATTTATCCTTTTGGCCCAATTGCCCCTGGTTCCTCCTGGCTGGGTAGCCTACCTTCTGCCTCAGATCTGTGTCCCTATCCACACTGCAAATTTTGCCTCTTCTGGCAGACTCCATCTTATACAAGAATAAGACAGAATGTCCTGCAGCCCTGTGTGTGGTGAAGCAGCATCTCAAAGAAAGTGACTGTCCAGAAACTCAAAAAGATGTAAACATCCCCCCCACCTTACTCTGCTTTTATGTCGCAAATTACATCTCATTTTTCTGCCTTTCCTACAGGCACTTGTCCATCGCATAGTCTCAAGCAGGTGTGAAGGAGGACATTAGAACTCAACACCCAGGCCTTTGCAGTTGGGCCAGTCAACCTAAAACATTCTATCCCTCATTTCTTTCTTTCTGTATAGGACGCAGGCTTTGGAGTTCCAGAGACTTGATGTTGAGGATTTGCTGCCATTGGATGAGCTAGTAGCCCATCTTTCTATGCCTAATCTATAATTTTATACTGGGAACAGTTAGCTCCCAGGGGTACGGATAGCACAACTAAGGTAATCGCAGAAGGGAATTGATGAGAAACTGTCAGGTGCATTGGCTATAAGTGACATTGTTTTAGAGAACTCTTAATAGCAGATAATGATATAAATAAGAGGTAGCAAAGCTAAGAGAACTGTTGGTATCTTTTCATAGATAAGAAACAAAGACAGAGAAATTAAATGATTGATCCAAAGAGAAATGCTTAGTGTATGGTTTTGGTAATGACTGATGTTTATTACCTAGGACACACTAAGCTCGGTGGGAGCCCTTTAAGCATTCATATCCTCTGTGGGGCTTTGAGCTAGCATGTCAGACAGAGCACGATGATCTCGTGGATGATCTCGTGTGCCCTTTTACATCCTCTAATTCGAGGTTCTATCAACAGTAACCCCAAATGGATTTAATATTTGAAAATGTGGAAGATAAAAAGGATTGAACAGAATTAGGAGCACTGTACACAAGATAGTATTTATTATCTTACAGTCTTTTAAAAAATATGATTGAATGTGTTTACACATGTGTGCAAATAATAATGCTTATGTAGAATGTAAAATATGTTATGTGTGAATCATACTAGAAAAATCAAAGACAATAATCATTTTATCCAGTTGCTAATTTTCTGTTTCCTGAGTTACCTAGGTCACACAGATTGTTTTATTCTGTATAACAGATAGCCTTTGGGGTTGAAAAATATAAATTTCAATAGGGGAGAATATGATGTCTTCCCATATTTTATAATGCTTTACGTCCATTCCAGCACTAACTAAGGAATACTACTGGTCAGGTAAGAAGAAGAAGATGCTCATCACTTGGATTAGGCCAACTTCCATTACTATAACAAAGTACCTAAGAAAATCACCTTAAAGAATGGAGGACCCTTTCCCCTTGATTTCACAGGTGTCAGGCCATGCCCAGTTGTTTTCATTGCTCAGGGCTGTAGTGAGACCAAATACCATGGAGGAAAGCAGGAGGTAGAATAGTAAAATAGTGCCATGTCTATGGGCAGAGACAGCCCCTCCTACTCTAAGTTACCAACATCTCTCAAACCTCATGGTATCCTGTCCTTATCAATGTATTTAACTAATAGGTCAGAGCTCTCATCATCTCATTGCCCCTCAAAACCTCACCTCTGAATGTTGTTGCCTTGGATCCTTCACTACATGAGCCTTAAGGGGACATTTCTTACCCAAACTATAGCAGATGGAAGCCCATCATCTGGAACAAATATTCACTGAGAAAATGAAGTGTTTGAAAGTCTCCAGGCAAGCATCCTAGAAAGGCCGTGGTCCTCTCCTTCAGCCTATGTTCACACCCCCAGCCAGCTGGGCCACTTCTGGGTCACTCTGGGAAAGAACATGGATATGTCTTCAAAAGATCTTGTGTTGCATATGGAAAGATCTTGGTGGGGAGGGGTGTGTGTGAAAACAAACATGGATTTTAAAGCACTGCCCTCCCCACACGTCACATTTGTCCTGGATGTGGTGGCTTTCATCTATAATGGAGGACAGACTCCTGTTGTTGCTGCCATCACTGACGCATTCTGTCCTGATCGGGCATTAGTGCTTGGGAAAGAAGCAAGGTCATCGCTCATTTACCCCAACTGGCTTCTGCCGCAGACCTGATTAGAGTCGCTGTTAGGGCCACTCTTTGTTTTCTGCCCTTTTCCTTTCCAAGGATATAGTGCATTGTTTACCTGTAGTAAGCAAGGTTGATGGTCATTTTCTATTGCAGAACTCATCACTCCTGATCCTCCAGTTTTTTAACCATTGCTTTTTATTCTTTGAGTATCCTGCAGCATGTTATGAAATATGAAATATAATGAAACATTCAAACGTTTGACATTCAGAGAAGCACGAGTGTGCACACACACACTGGCTTTCATTTCATTAGACTTCCTGGCAGTCTGACTACGTTCTCAGAATAGCCAAACAGACCCACCTGCATTTACAGTTGGCAGGGCCAACCTGTCTCCACATTGTCTTCATTATCTTCCACTTCTACAGCAGATTTTGCAAAAGCTGTGAGAACACATGCTCATTCTGATACCTGACCCCTTCACTCATGCATCTGCCCTTATTCTCAGTCAGCCTGAGAGAAGAGAAGAGATTCAGGCAGGGCTTGGAAAATGGAGAGATGGGCACCTCCCAGAGGCCATGTGTTGCCTTGTGTTCTCACTCCAATTTCCTCCCAGAACTTGTGGAATTGCTTCATAAATGTAAAATTCATAAAAGCTGGTTATTTATCTTCTGTCACTGTGACAAAATATCAAAAATATTTGGCCCTATGGAGAGGAAGAAAATCATGGCATAAACATGTGTTAGTGGAAAATGTTCACCTCATGGTTATCAGAAACAAAAAGAGAAAAACTAAAAAACGGGCTAGAGTCTCAGTGAGTCAAGGGCACTCACTCAGTGAACTAACTTTTCTCCACTTGGTTCCCCCTACAAGATTTACCACCGCCTCATAGAGTCGGTCTAGAAACCAGACCCGTCACACACGGAGCTCTGAAAGTCACTCTAGACCCAGCCCATAGCATATATACATATCAGATTCAACAAATCTAACACCAAAATGGAAAATTCCTCAGTGGGAATCTTTGAAAAGTCCTGTATATTAGGGTCTCTTGTCCTACTCAGCATAGTCAAGCTTTGGTCCTTCTCAAGCCATGAGTGCCTCAGAAGCCTACTGAGTCCTCTGCAGAAGCAAGATCTCCTCTCATAGCTAGGAAAATGTGTAATAAAGAAATGATGATGAGGGACAGGGAAATCCCATGCTGTGCTTTCTATCATTTCATCTGCAGAAAGCAAGCTTCTCGTTTATAGAATAAAGAATGGCCTTTTCCACTAAGTATGAGGCTCATCCGCAATCCCGCAGACTCTGGGCCCACTTGGCATTTAACCACAACCGCAAACATTTGCAAACTGCTACATGCCATTGACTTTGTCTCAACGTTTTCCCAACATTCTCGGAAAAGAAAAGCTTTTCTTCAGTTGCTGCATTCCTGGCCAGACTGTGGGTAACAAGAATTTTGCAGTGGTCCTCAACTATGCTACCATCTGCTGTGGCACTCCTGGGTAACCTCCAAACATTTTTCCTTCCTCTGAGCTTCTACTGAAGGACGTCATTCAGCCAGTGTCTTCCATTAAGGACTGGCCATCCATATCATGCAAGGCAGGACAGGAACTCTGTCCTTTGCCACAATGAATCTTCCATGGTCAGGACTCTTACTGTTTGAGAAGGTTCACAATTTACCAACTCAAATCAATTTATTGATCATCATATTTTTCCCTCTTCGCCAGAATTAAATGATAATATAGTCTCTCCGAGGGCTTTTAAAACAGACATGTGAAGTAAGACTCAGACATCGGCCTCCAGTCTTTGGCTTCTTACCGACTGTACTGAATCAATGAGTAAAGAAAGAGCCACCACTGGAGAGTTGGACAAGACAGTGAAAAGAGTTGGATGAGAAGGAATTGAGCTCCAGCTCACTTAACTTCCACTGCTCACCCTTGCCACTCACCATATTCCATTTCTCAAATATGATTTCTAACATTCTCTTTGATACCTGAGAAATTATTGAAGGGTATGGCTTTGTTTTCTGTCACTAAAAACCAAAAGAGTTCCAAGCAAAACTCAGTTGGAATGAACCCTAGCATTGAGTTGTCTAAACCACCACTAATTGCTTGGCTCTCCTCAGCAAAGTATTAGAGCAGATGCCACTCAGGACAGAGGACTAGCTGCTCCTGAGGCAATCCTCCCATTGACTACAGTCATTTTTAGCACAGTGTCTTCCCAATCTCTTTCCTGTCTCACTCTGAGACAATATGTGCCTTCCAATTCTGTAAATGTTGTCAGAAGTTAAGGTGACATCTCTCACTGCAGCGGGGGTGGGGGTGTTAACGTTTGTTTTTCCAAGCCCTAATTAGCATTTTTCTTATCTCTCATGACTGTTTTTTCATCCTTTATGCATACATTATTTCAAGTAGTCTGGGGGGTATAGAAAAGAGGATTTTCTCATCCTTGATTTGAGAGCTGAACTTCAACCTAACGCTATAGTCACTTGAAATTCAGCTAATTGCTGCCCACAGTTCCTTCACTGTTGTTCATTCAGGCTACAGATCCATTCACATTTCCTCCTCAGTCCTGCACTTGTGAAAGACTATCAGATCCAAGGGAGGTCACTGCAGTATCCCTGCAAGCTTTGTCACAGATCCAGTGAGTCACAGTGGCTACAGTGGTGCAAATGTCCTAATCCCTCTGTGCAGTTCAGTGATGACTGCAGTGGTAGAAATGTCCTAATCCCACTGTGCAGTGCAGTGATGTCTGCAGTGGTAGAAATGTCCTAATCCCACTGTGCAATGCAGTGATGGCTGCAGTGGTACAAATGTCCTAATCCTTCTGTGCAGTGCAGTGATGGCTGCAGTGGTACAAATGTTCTAATCCCTCTGTGCAGTGCAGTGATGGCTGCAGTGGTACAAATGTTCTAATCCCACTGTGCAGGGAAGTGAAGGCTGCAGTGGAACAAATGTCCTAATCTTTCTGTGCAGTACAGTGAGGGCTGCAGTGGTACAAATGTCCTAATCTTTCTGTGCAGTGCAGTGATGGCTGCAGTGATACAAATATTCTAATCCCTTTGTGCAGTGCAGTGATGGCTGCAGTGGTACAAATGTCTGTTATTTTGTACTGTCTTTAAATGAACCATTTTCATGGCTTCTTCTCTGTGTCCACTGTGTAAGTTCAAACTAGATGAACCATGCCCTGGTGAAAACTCCTGCTCACCCCACAGGCCTCATGCTTAACCTGGGTCCTGAAGCAGACATTGTCCTGGGGACTCTGTTCAGTTTTTAATGCTTTATCAAGCTCCCCAACTTGATCCATATTCTCTGTTCTCTAAACTTCCCCCGTTTCATCCCTTCCTCCTTCCCTTTGTCCTTTAACCCTCCAGCCCAATTTGAGATGTAATCTCTTTAGTTTCTAAGAAGGGAAACTCATGACCATTATCAAAGTGCCCTGTGCAATCAGAGTCAGATTTCCTCAGAGTTCAGGAAGAGAATTTCTAAGAGCGGTCACTTTTCTGCCATTTGCAGAGTTCCAAGATTGTCTTCCCTTTCTTCTCTGAGACATGCCATGCTCCACAGTCCTCCAAGGGTGTTCTCACTGTAGAAGCGCCCCCCCACTGCACATTTCTACAGTGGAATACCACATTTCACTCTGACGTTTCCTATTACCTATCCAATTAGAATTAGTGCAGGTTGTCTCCATCTGCTCCCTTCCCTTCTCTGTGGAGGCTCTTTGCTTCCCTGATCACATGAGCACATGGCCTTTTCATTTCTTTCTATTCTCCCACAGCCACGCCTTCTTCCCAGCTGCAGCTAAACTCAGAATCTCCTCCCCGTCCAAATGCATTTGCTTCACATGCTCCCTTCATTGAAAAAGTTCATGCAACTCTTTTTTTGTAAATACTTTGTAAAACAATTAATTCTATAGTTTTGTACTTTATTTGACAATGGTATTCAGGAACATTTGTGGCATATATGATCAGCTGGGAAAAATTATCCTTACAAATAATGCAAATTTTATGAAGCTATTTTATCTCTCTGACTTAGGTAACTTGAAAACTTCAGTTAATTATACTCTTAATATACATCTATTCTATCATAATCCAAGGCTAAAATTTGTGAAGTAATATTGAAATAATAAATACTTTTAGTATGAATATTTACACTATATTAAGTACTTTCACCATGCATTTTATAAAAAACTTTTTTCATAAGAAGGCTTTGAATTTGAGAAAAAGTATCGAGCTTCTTAGGCACATTTCTCTCCATACCAAAAATGGAGAGAGGAAGAAAACTGTATGAACATTTTGAATGCAAACTGACAGAGGGCATGAATGGCATTGCTTTGTTCCCTGTTATATTTAGCACCCAGGACAGTTGTAGGCACATAATGAACACTCATTATGTATCTGGTAGATGGATGAATACATGAATGAAGAACTTCATTTAAGATTACACAAAATTTGCATACTAAGATGTGAATTTATTTCAAGTGTCTCAGACATCAAACCCATCACACTCATACTCCTTGTCCTCATTCTCTTCCCTCTTCCTGCTCCCTCCATCCCCTCCTCCTAGTCCTCATCCTCCTCCCACCTCCTGCTTTCTTCATCCCATCATCCTCATCCTCACTCTTGTCCCTCCTCATGCTTCTTTCATCCTCTCTTCCTAGTCCTCATCCTCCTCCATCCTCCTCCTACTTCCTCCATCCCCTCTTCTTAATCCTCATTCTCCTCCCTCCTCATGATTCCTCAATCCTCTTCTTGAAAATCAGTACCAACAACATGTAAGACATTATAAGATAATGTGAACCAATAAGCTTCCATTTTTCTATTTAAACTAAGAAAATGAGCTAGATATAAGAGAATATCAAAACAGATGGGATGCATACAAACTAAAATCATAGGAAATTGCTATTATTAGTATAAAAGTTCAGATAAGAAAACTGGAACAGATACACAATGTAAGAAAGCATATTCCTCCATAAGAAATTATTGTATATAGAATAATTTGTTGAATATACATTCAATAATACATTGAATATATGATATATCCTATGTATCATGCACACATAAAAACATCACAGTGGAATATCATTCAGTTCTAAAGATGTTATTTTGTCACTCATGGCAGCATGCATGGAACTGAATACATTATCTTAAGTGAGCGATGGCTCAGTAGGCAAAGGAGCCTACAGATAAGATTGATAATGAGACCCAAATACTGGAAGACAAAATGGATTCCTATAAACTGTTCCCTGAATTTCACATGCACACCAAAGAACAAGTGTACACACAAAATAAATGGATTAATAAATAAATAACAACTAGAATAAAAAGGAAATAACACCATCCAGAGAAACAATAACTATTTGACATAAAAAGTGTGTTAATTGCATTGAATTGTCACCATACATTATGTGTCTGTACCAAAGTTACACACCAAACCTAAGTTATTTTTCTTGTGCCTGTGACAGAACGGCTCATAGAAACAACTTATGGAGAGTCCAGGTTTATTTGGTTCATAGTTTAGAGGACCCATTTTTTCATGGTAGATCAGCATACTGGTTAAATCTTGTGGCAAATGTCTCTTACTGGAGGCAGAGAGCAGAACAGTAATGGGGTGGGTCTGAAATCATTAAGGCCCACTGCTAGTAATCTGTTTGCTCCAATGAAGCCACATTCTGTAAAGCTTCCACAAAACATCCTCATCTGGGGACCAAGCAAGCAAACACATGAACCTTGAGGCATTTCTTATTCAAAACTATCTCTATCTATGGCTATAAATCTCTGTCTCTATTCCTATCCATATCTGTCTCCACCATAAGCATTAGCAAAGCTCTATATACAATCTGTGCATAGTCTATTTCACCATTGTTATTTCTCCAGTGTCACTACAATAACACTTTCAAAGGATATTTATCTGCCTCTCATCTCATTAACCTAATGACTCCATGCTACAGATGTTAAGATTGAGGCATGGAGAACATAAATGATTGGGCAGCCCAAGAGAATGTGGTAAAGCTTTCAGTTACTCTTTATTTCCAGTGCACACTTAACCCCTCCATATTGTTTGCTTTAATGGGCTATGCATGAATCTGAAGGCTACAAATTGACATCAGTAAGCTGCCTTAACTAGCTGAACAGCTTCTTTTATGATCTTTATTTATCATGTAGTAGGTCAGTAAACACTATAAATTTATACGTTAAACAGTGAAATAACATTTTTAATACTTAAATGATTTTTTAGTGTGTGCCATTATTTCAGTGCTATTCTATCAAATTTAGAGTAAATGACTATATTAAGCTCTACTGGGATAAGAAATACGTTCTTTAAACCATGTGCTTTTGAGTATTTTTATTTTAATAAAAATCTATTCAATAGGAACAACTCATGACTTACTTATTCTTTCTCATAAGACAAAACAAAAAAATTGTTCCAGGCTTCTAAATGAAGGCCAATTGAAAAATAATCATAATTGCTATAGTGATGTCAAAGCTGCTTTAGAGTGTCTTGTCAGCACTTAATTGACTATTATCTGCTATGATTGTCAAACATGAAAGTTGTAGTGAAAAGAGGAAGAGGAAGCAGTGAGGAAAAGAAGGAGTAGGAATCTAAGAAAGCAAGCACATACCCTGGTAAATTTCAAAGTTGTAAAATGGTTAGTGAAATAATTTATCAAATTTTGTTAATTGCTCTTCTATGGCTGTTGCCATGGGAATGCGCACAGTTGATAGGTGTCCACGCACATACTGCAGCTGAGTATTTTGCACATAGGTACAGATCCACACTGTCATTTGGTAGAATGCAAATGAAATTCTATGGGTGTCCTATAGCCATTGAGTCAGAGTCTATAAGAAGTATGATATGTGATTGCAAGCTCTAATAAAGTATATCATATTTCACAGGACCTGGATTTTAAAATTAATTATGTAAGTACACATGTGTGAGATTCTGAATAATATTTTATTCAATATTCAGATCAGAGAGAAGTCTCAGTGTGTGCCAGGGTGTAGATTTCAGTGTCTGTGATTTTAGGTGCTTCCTAGCTGACCAGAAAGATACTGAGTAGGTGCAATAGCCACACAGCTCCCCCCATGGCTTCTATCCTGAGCTCTTTTATTTGTGGGCACTGTTTTGACATGACATCAGGAGATACTAATTCCTAGCCATGTTGCCAGATACTCATGTGGTAGGGAGCCACTGATGTACAAATCATTTTAAATTTTAATGTCCACAAAAGCATGAAGTATCCTAAAAGAAGACTGTAGGTATTGAAGAAGCACAACTGTCCCTGTTGGCAGTCTTTCTGGCTTTGCAAGGAAGCTCTGGTAAATTATTCTCTCCTGCAAGGATTTCTAGTGTGCAGGAACCTGAAGGGAGAACAATTCAAGCAATTACTATGCTTCACTGGCAAGGTCAGACAAAGACTGAGCTGAAACCTTCCTGATAATGTTTGAGAACTTGGGTAACTTTTAACCCATAATTGATTACAGACAACTGTTTACATGTGAATTGTTTGAGGGTCAGTAATGCAATTCTTTTTATTTGGAAACTTAACTTGATTTTCCTTTGTGCTAAGGATCCTGATATGGGAGTAGAGGTCAGCAATGAGAAGTCAGAAGATGGCAAACTCTGGGGAACTAAAGCAAGTTGATAAAAACTACTACTGAGCTCTGTCCCAAGCCTTATCTCGTTTCTTATTCATTTTAGAGCCTTCAGTGTATTTTGATAGTAAATTCTTAAAGATTTTAATACATATAAATACACATGTCTGCAAATCATCCCCCTAGAACTAATATGCTACATCTTCTTACCACCCTTCAGCAAGATCCCTGATAAGGCAGCAACCCCACCCACTTCGGGATCTAGCTTCCTCTATCTTGATCAGTTTTGTGTAGGAAACAATTCTTATCTTCAGCTTCATCGCAGTCCATGATATCATCAGTTTAAATTATCATATTTTAAATATAAGCATGCTGCTTATGTTATTAATAAACATTGTAATAATAAAGCAGCTTTGTAGTCTTAATATTGATCTCCAGGATGACAGTATATGAATCTGCAAGTTCTCTGCCAGTTTCCGCTGAATCTCTCAACACCTATGCTAGTAACAATGACCGATCTCTGCCAGTCTTTCTAGGAGCTGAGGATGCTAAAACATTCCAGAATATGGAGACTCTTATGGCTTAACTTGAAAACATCAAATGTGCTGTATAATATGCAGTTAGTGTTGGAGGAGAAAATGAGAGAAGTGAGTTATGGTCAAATGCAGGATGGATGTAATGTATTACTGAACTTATAGTTTCAGTTTATGTACACTATCGAATGTTAAGATTTGTGAGCACAGGTTTATTCATTATATTTAGTAAGTACTTAGGGTGTGCACCTACTAGCTTTTAGGAGACATGCAAATGTTCTATTGAGCAATCTGCAAGAAGATACAGGTCCCTTTACAGTCTATATTTCCTGCAATATTTTGTCAACTTCACAGAATGAATGTATCATTCCCTCATCTCTAAAAAGGTCTAAAGGTTTCCAGATGAGGGCCCATAAGATGACTCTGTGGGTAAAGTCACTTGCCACATAGCCCTGACCACCTGGGCTCCATTCCCAAAACTCACAGTGAAAGGTGCTCCAGAAAGTTGTTCTGTGATCTTCAGTATGTGTACCCTACCCCTGTCCACACACACACACATGTTCATCCTTCTGTGAACGGTTTAATCCATTTACATAATGTCCTCAAGGTTTATCTATATTGGTACATACACTGGAATGTCTAGTGTTAAACTGTGTTCCTTTGTATGTGCATATCTCATTCGACCCGTTATCTATCAGAACATATTTATGTTGCATTCCACTGTGCCTCTACTACAAATAGAGTTAGCAAGATAACTTTTCCAGAACCCTTTTTCAGGCTTTTTTGGATATGAACCAACAAGTTGAATTGCAAGATCATTCAAGTTACTGTAAGATTTTAAGAGTCCTAGAAATAGTGGAGTGGGAGCCTGAACTAACCATCTACAGTAATCAGATTGGTCTCCACCCTAATTGCCATCAGAGATCCTTCATGCAGTAACTGATGCAGGTGCACACAGAGATCCACAGCCAAGAACTGGGCAGAGCTCCAGGAGTCCAGTTGAAGCGAGTGTGGAGGGATTGTATGAGCCAGGGAAGACAAGGTTATGATGGGGGAACCCACAGAGACAACTGACCTGAGTTCTTGGGAGCTCATGGACTCTGGACTAACAGTTAGGGAACCTGCAAGGGACTGACCTAGGCCCTTTGCATGTGTGTGACAGTTGTGTAGCTTGGTCTGTTTGTAAGACCCCTAGCAGCAGTACCAGAACCTGTCCCTGGCACTTAGCTGGCTTTTGGGAACCTGTTCCCCATGCTGGATTACCTTTCCCAGCCTTGATGCAGTGGGAGGAGCTTGGTCCTGCCTCAACTTGATGTGCCAGGCTTTGTTCAAGTCCATGTGTGGCCTGCTACCCTTTTCTGAATGGAGAATGAGGAGGACTGGATGGGGAGGAGGGTAGGTGGGAGATGGGAGAGGGGGTGGAAGAGGGATCAGGAAGAAAGGAGGGAGGGGAACTGTGGTCTGTATACAAAATAAATGGAAAAATGATAATAAAAATGAATGAATGAATGAATTTTAAAAAGGTTTCAGGAACTGGCATGGTGAATCCAATTCAGTGGATTAAAGGGACTTGCTGCCTGTGAAGGTGAACTCAATGCCTAAGAAATCATGTAAGATGGAAAGAGAGAACCAAATTCATGGTTTCTTGCTAACCTCTATTGTATTATGTTTTATATAATAATACTTTAAAAAAAATTAAATACAAATGCAAGAAAATATTATCACCATAGAACCTTCAGCTGGCGATGGATGGAGATAGAGACAGAGACCC
>LOJH01012656.1:9877-25416 GCA_001685095.1 Ellobius talpinus
GGAAGAGCAGTCAGTGCTCTTAACCTCTGAGCCATCTCTCCAGCCCCAACACATGGTTTTTAATATGAGTGCTGGGGATTCAAACTCAGGTCCTCATGGCCCACTGATCTATCTCCTTGGCCTTTGTTTGTTAGATATTTTTACTCATGTTGGTTATGTTTATAGTTTGCACTTTGTTTTATTGCCTTTAGTTTAAAATAATTCATCATATCTTGATAGTGACCCATTTATTTAAATAAAATAATGAAATGCATTATAAGTATCATCAAAAAAACACTGAAAATAAATCAAAGCATAAAGAACATTCTAGATGGCACATTTACAAGATGTGTGTATTGCCATGATTATGCATAAGAAATAAAATGTAAGAGAATACTATTTCTTTAATACATTCCATAACCAGTTTTGAATAATTTATCAGGAAAAATACTTTAAATGATGCTAAACAAAGAAAAAGGGAGTCATTGTATGATTAAAAAACATCATTATTTTCAATCTAGCTCTATTAGTTCCATAGAGTCCAACAGTTCTGTATAGTCTGCTTCCTTATAATATCTCAAGGCTAGGCCACTTCTTAGAAATTAACATGAGCTGCTAGATTTAGTAAATGTATTGGTGCACGTATTCACACCTCTCAGGGCTTCTAGTTTAAGTCTCAACCAATACCCCATATTCTAACATTTATATTTTAAAACCATACAAAACTTCTTTTTAAAAAAATATGAAACATGGAATATGGCCAGGTAGTGGGGGCACATACCTTTAATCCCAGTGCTAGGGAGGCAGAGGCAGGCAGATCTCTGTGAGTTTGAGGCCAGCCTGGTTTATAGAGTGAGTTCTAGGACAGCCAAGGCTACACAGAGAAATCCTGTCTTAAAAAAACAAAAACCAAAACCAACCAAACAAACAAACAAAAAACTCAAAACAAAACAAAACAAAAAACATGGGTTAGATGACTTCCAAGAAGTTTCTGGGGTCCAGTCTCTGTTGATGGTTAAGGACATTTTCTTAGGCAACCTATAGCTCAATTTTTGAAAAGTTGCCAACAATACATTGCCTGCATGTGTCTTGTATCTTAGTATAGTGCGAGAAGCCCTAGGATGAAGTTCATTAGGAACGTATAACACAGGAAAACTCTGTCTCACTTTCTCCTGATAATTTGTTTTTCCACAGCTATTGTAAATGGTCATGGGAGTTAAGTCCACTCAACTCTGCCAGCAGAGGCACTGGTTCCTAGTTCAGGACTCTAGAGGAGCCACTTGTAACTGGTCCCAAAAGACTGCTTCAGTTCATCTAAGACTTCTCACTGGTAATGCACCGAGTTCTGCTACATACCCTTACAATTAATAAGTACATTGATAAGTTTATGAAACTGTGACAAACCAAATCAAGTAAACCATTCAGTGACTAGCTTTTCCTAGCTGCCGAGCCCAGCTCTGTGGGTTAGGAGACAACCCTGAGCTTCAGACAATGCTAAAGATATACTTCTGTGGTACAGGGTGTATCTAGCATGTGTGTGAGTCACGGGCTTGCTCTCAAGCAATGGAAAGCAATCCTTATAGCTGCCCGTGGTGGCATGCACTTGCAATACCAGCATTCAAGAGGCAGAGTTAGAAGGATAGCAAGTCCGAGGGCAGCCTGGACTGTGCGGTGGGAATTATAACGGAAAGGAGGAAAAGAACAAAGAGGAAGGAAGTCAGACAAGGGGTGAGAATACAATACCATACGTCAGGAACCATAAGTAGCCATGGTGCCTGCCTTTTGTTGGCAGTTTAATTTATTGCAGTTTAAGTTTGCAGTGAAGGGTTGTGAGAAACCCATCTGTTAGGCCATTTAGCACCTTTGGACAGGAAACAATGAAGTCCTACAAAGTTGGTGGCTAGTACAATGACTCCATGAGTTAGACTGAGGCACAGAGCGCCTTAAAACATGTGGCCCAGCAGGCCAGGTGCCAACCCCTCACTGGGACAGGTATGAGAGGGAAAGGAGCAATGTTCTATCTGCCAGATGCTAACCATCAGCTACCCAAACTAGCAAGTCTAGAAAGTTCTCCATATCTCAATCTTAAATTTAATAGTATTCATTGCCAAAAACTTAGCATTCATCTGGGAAAATCTCTTCACAGTCAATTACCCAGCTTGGCACAGTTATACACAAACATCCGAGAAGACAGACAGCAGAACACAGGCATTTAAGAACTGCGAAGAGCCGAGTTTTCAGGCTGTTACTTCATGACTATTAAAGGCAGAGAACTCATGGGCTCAGAGAACAGGAAATTCAGCAAACCTATACATTACTTCCCAGCAATTTGACATTTTCTTCGCTAATACACTGTTTCAAACCCCAACTTTATTTATTATTTTTATTATTATTAATCTTATTCATTTGGGGTTTTTGGGTCAGGGTTCCTCTGCTGTAGTAGCCATAGCTGTCCTGGAGCTTGTTTTGTAGAACAGGCTGTCCTCAAACTTAACAGAGACCTACTTGCCTCTGCCTCCTGAGTTCTGGGATTAAAGGCATGTGCCACCATGATGGCTTCAAAACACAATTTTAAATTAAAAAAATGAAACTATATATCAGAATTTTTAATCCCTAGCCATAGGTAGATAGATCCCAAGATACAGTGAGTAGTTTAATGCATTAACTAATTTTAAACATATTATGAAAGAAAACTCTCAAAATACCATAGTTCATGGACAATGCAATTATCCAGTAAAAATATTAACTAACGTAAATATATATCAAATAGGAGATACTAAAGACTTTTGGGCTGTGGAAAGCTTATATTTAGAAAGTCTAGGGGCTGGAGGAATGGCTTAGCATAAACTGCTTTTGCAGAGGACCTGGTTGGTTCCCAACATTCACATGGAGTTACTTACAACCACCTGCAACTGCAGCTCCAGGGAATCCAATGCCTTCTTCTAACCAGTGCAGGAGCTGTGCTCATGTGTATGGACCTACACCCCTACCCCTGCTCCCCACACATACAATTTTAAAAATTAAAAAAGGAGGCTGGAGAGATGGCTCAGCAATTAAGAGCAGTGGGGGGTCTTCTAGAGGACCTAGGTTTAATTCTCATCCCTCACGTGGCAGCTTGCAATCATTTGTAAACCCAGTTCCAGGGGATCTGCACTCTCTTCCAGCTTCCACTGACACCAGGCATGGACATGTTGCCCAGACATACATACAGGCAAAATATATAATAAAAACAAGTCTTATTTTAAAAAAAAAGAAAAGAAAATCTATAAAAGAACATAAAGTTGGGTGGATAGAGAGGTAGGAAGGATCAGAGAGGAATAGGGGAGGAAAACATTCGATTGAAATATATTGTATGAAAAAATTTCAGTTAAATAAAAAGTAAAACAGAAAAAGAAAATCTATGCACAGAGCGGTTGCTGTCAGCTTCGCAATGCTCACCTCTAACTAGCACTCAGAGAAGGCATTGACTTTGAATTTAACATTTGTAAAATAAGACTAAAGGTTGCTGGTCTTGTGGTTTGTTTTGTTTTTGTTTTGACAGGGGTCTCCCTGTGTAGCCCTGGCAGTCCTGGATCTCACTCTGGAGACCTGGATGGCCTTGAACTCATGGAAATCTGCCTGCCTCTGCCTCGAGAAAACTGGGTTCAAAGACAGGCACCACCATGGCTGGAACAAACGACACCGATTTCACAAAGGATGTCTTCGTCTAAGCAGTGTGAGTAGTTTTCTCCTCCCCTTTGTGGACTAGCCCAATTTTAAATGCGATGCAAAGCTACTTAGGTTTCAGAGTCCATGGACAACACCTGTGGAAGGCAACCCTGGCCAACCACAGGGTCTGGTCATGTTTCTACAGGAAAACAGCCAGTTCTGCAGAATTGACACCATTACTCCACAGAATGCTTAGAGAGACACTGACCAAATTAACTATCTAACTTTAAACTCTACCAACAAAAATCATCTATGTAAAATCAGTAGTCAAAAGTATACTACCTACTATACTTTTGTGTAGTAGTCAAGACTAGTCCTGACTTTTAGTATAACAAACTACATTGGAAAGCAAGAGCTTCTGATAAAACAGAAATACCTATTTGTTCCCCAAAAATCATCTACCATATTCCAAAGCTAAAAATAAGTCTGATAATATTTGTATCTATCTTCCTCCCCTGGAATTGCAATGATTTAGTAGTTTTATCAGGCTAAATTAAAACTGAAATCCTTTATGAAGACTGCGAAATGATATGGAAATGAACAAACACATGATTTTTATGAGTTTTTTTCCACACACCATAATAACTCATCTGGGCCTATGTTGGCTTCAATGGGAACTTTATAATGACCGTAATTGTCTCTTTAATTATGTATTAGTAACAGTTAAGTATAGAAATAAAAAACCTATAATGATACATTAAAGTAGAAAATTATATTTGGTATTACTTAACCAAATGCTATACCTTATAACATGCAACTTTTTGTAAGTACAATTATTTTGCTTCTTGTCCCAACATGTCCCTAGAGAAGCACTAACAACCACTGTAGACCAATGCAACTGATTTTCTCCCCAAGCTAAATTGTCTTGGCTATCTACTATTGTTTGAAGAAGATCCTTTATTTGTTTTGATGAAGTAGAAAATGCTAACTCCTCAGTTCTCCTCCAGGGTTGTTCAAGGTGAGAATCCCAGCACATTAGACTGTTGCTTTGTCTAAGTGTCTGGGGAATAGGTATCTCTGCTTCTCCTAAGGAGACAGGGTCTTTACTGGATTGGAGCCCTTTCAGAAGACACACCATCCTTTTGTTACTATTTGGGACTTTTTGATTTCGGGGGGGCAAAGGGGGAGAGATGGAGAAACAGAGGAAGGGAGGGACTAAGAGAAATCTTATAGGCTATCCATGCACCAGGATTCCAGGTCCCATTGCTAAAGGAGCTTGGCAAAGAGTCCATGAGATCCAGCCCTTCCTCACACTGTAGTGGAGAGTACAGACGGAAGTTTGGGTTCCAGACCATCGTATGCACAGTACTTTCTTCAGGCTCTTCCAGTCTACCCAGGCCCAAGTGGCTTACACAGAAAAGCCTTCTGTGAAGTCCAGATAGATCAGGAGGAGATCAAATACTCTATCCACAATGCTTGCCTCCTGTTCTGTCTCTCATTGTTTACTTAAACATTCGTTTCTTACTTTTTAAAAAGTAAGATGAAGCCAGGCAGTGGTGGTGCACACCTTTAATCCTATCACTCGGGAGGCAGAGGCAGGTGGATCTCTGTGAGTTCGAGGCCAGCCTGGCCCATAAGAGCTAGCTCCAGGACAGGCTCCAAAGCTACAGAGAAACCCTGTCTCAAACAAACAAACGTATGATGAAAATGATTTTGAAAAAGCACCAGTTTCCAAACTAGAACAAAAACAAATAGGATTAAGGAGATCAGGTCTGCATATCTTTTAAGGCATCTTCAAAGGGACCAAAAGTAGTAGAAAGTGACTGAGCAGAAAATGTCACTTTATAAAATCAATCAAGATTTATTTTCCTTTTAGTTCTCTCTCTCTCCTCTCTCTCTCTCTCTCTCTCTCTCTCTCAACAGGATGTCACTGTAGAGTCCCTCATACTTTGCTGTATGGAGCAGTGACGATGACACATGCTCAGACAGTTACTGTAGTTGGCATATCTTGTAAGAACACAACATTGAAAACTATCTTGCTACACATGAGTAGGGAATTATTATTGAACATCTGTCTGACAGCAAACTGCAAAGCCATTTACAGGACTGAGTCACGTTTACGTGAACCTGTAAGGATTGGTCATCAAACACTTTTGTTAAGGTGCAGAAGAGTTTTAATTTTTGCTGATCTCACATGAGAAGTGAAAAATCTTAAAAATATTTCGGCATTTCTGCAAAGATTAGGAAGGAACAATGACTGTCTACTGGAGACAAGAACTTAGGGTCAAGAAAACAAGAAGGAAACAAATACTTACCATGACTGCAGCTCCAATGGGCTCTCTCTCCCTCCCTCCTGCCCTCCACCCCCTTTTTCATTTTCTTACTTAAATGTGCATTATCTTACCTTAATTTTTTTTACAAAGGATGAGTTATGTGAATAACTTAACTGAAATAGACAATAGAAAATGTAAATCCATATCCCCACAGTGTTAAAAGCATTTTCATTTTCATAAATGCCTTTGGTCTTTTTGTTACAATGTGTCCCTAGATAGCACTCCACTCTCAGCTTCTACTCCTCCTTCAGAGATCATGGATCCAGGAACACAGCACACACCACGTGCACAGGGACACTGAATTATAGCTGAAGTTGAAAGAAAATAGATGCAAGTCTTTAGAGAGTGTGACTCTAATAAGTAAAAAAGACGCTACCTTAATGAAAAGTAGACAACCCGATGGCTACAAGCCAGGGGGAGATATTGGCAAAGGGAGAAATTTCAGCCCATCATACCAACATCAGTCAAATGTCACCAGTCTAAGGAGAAACAGGAAACTAGGATCAGACTAACCAGAGGCTTCCTTGGAAGAGAGGTGGATGGAGAGCATCCTAAAATCAAGCAACAAGCAATGGACCAGTCTCTTGATTCAGCATCCCCGAGTGAGAAACCACTCTCCAACTGCCCAGAGCTAAGAATATGTACGCCATTCAGACATACACAAGCATTTGTCTCTCCTACATATTAGAACACTGTAACTCAGTAGTTTTCAACATTATATTCAAGGTTATTTTAGAAGTAGAGCACAGACCCAGCAGTAAAGGACTGGTTAATTAATTACAGGGCAGCTACACAATGAATCCATACAAAGGGACTTTTCACATATAGATAATAAGGAAATGGCTTTAAGATGGTCTGCAGTAAAGGCACAGAGCCGGTTATCCACTATCTTCTATTTGTGTAGAGCAAGTAGGTGGCAAGAGAGACAGAGAAGAGACCCAGAGTATGAAAAATATCTCTGAAAGGCATACAGGACCACTGATGGTGATTACTTCTCTGAGGAGTGGTTATCTCAGGAAATGAATACATTTTCCTCTCTAAATAAATCAAGATTCTAAAAAAAAAAGCTTTGGGAAAATTTAAAAACCTACAAACAACTGAAAGAAAAAGATCCTGCTCTCTCTGGAGCACATATAATAAAATCACAATGATACTGAGATCAACATGACCCATGGGTAAGGATGGATTGTTAAGTTGGGAGCGTAGCCCTCAGCCCCTCGCATCCATCCCAGCCCCTAGGCCTGGGAGTTGTTTTGGTCTGGACTCCAAATCCCAGCAGGGTATTTAAGTGAGCTCCTAGAGGAGAAACAGGTGGTCTTCGGGTTTGCATGTGCTCCCTGCTGTCCTGTCTCCCCACCATGTGCTCGGCCACCGGAGAGCGTCATTCTTAATAAAATGCTGGGCATTTTGATTTGGCTTGATTTGACCTAATTGGATTTCTTGTACCGGCGGAGCTGCCCTTTTCTTATTGATTTTTACTTATCATGGATGACTTGCAAACTGTCAAGTGCTCTGTAGTTTTTGCATCGGTTTCAGTATTTGCGTGAATTTGTAAACTTACAGTAAGTTTAGAATGAGGAAAAAGAAGAAGAGAGGAAAAGGCAAAGCTACCTCTGCGTTGTGGAGGAGACAGTAAGGTCCAATCTCTGCACTGAATACCATCCTTATTCGCTGTGGTATCCCCATGGAGTGGGTCAACATCACTAACCATCCTCTCAAAAGCTGTTGGTCTGACTTGAACTGCACAGAGCACCAACCCTGCAGACAGAGTACCAAGCAGAAACATTGTGCGGGACAGGACAAGAAGCACACCTGCTGTGTGCTGCAGGATCTGGTTTCTGAGTAGCAGTATTCTGCTCCCAGGTCCCTGTGTGCAGGGCTTGTGTTTTCCTGTGCCAGGGGTGTGAGGAGAGACCTGGCCACTACCTCTCAAGAGCCTACCATGCTTCCTCTTCACTTGCCCAGCCCTTCAGCTTGAGAAGCACTAAAACTACTCCGTAAAGGTTAAGAGCTGCCCAAATTAACTGGAGGAAGGAGCTTGGGAAATCAGGGGCTCTTAATAGCATTGTTGCAAAAATCAGATCTAACCGTGGAAAGAAAGGAAAGAGCAAAGTCGTTTCTTTACAACTTCACTTTGAAGACCACACACACTCAAAAACTACCTGCTTCAAAAGGTCAAGATTCTTCAACACTGCTTTGTGCTTGGAATCTGCATTCCTAGACCACTCGAGGTCACTCAAGGAACTCGGTGTTCTTAAACAGTCTTTCCAGGGAAGGGGCGGCTGAATACCCTTTGTTAGAAAACAACAACAACAAACCCAACCTCATTTCCTAAGGATTTGGGGATTCAGGTTTGGTGACAAAATTAATTCTAAAATTATCCACAGTCTTGCTTTTATTCCTACCTTAAAAACAAACAAGAGATTCTCTGTTCTAATCCCATAATGAGGAGAGGAAGTTGATGAACTCAGGACAGTGGGGTATGTATGTTCAGCTCCTTTAAGCTGTCTCCAATATGGCTCCAGATAGAACAGCTACCCCAGATTCCCAGTTATTCTTGGGATATTCACAATTGTACAGTTATAAATAAGCTGTTAATATAATATAGACTCTATGCCTAACAAAAGTGGTTTTACTTGTCAGCTATGGACGGAAAGATGTTTGCTAGGAGAGACCTCTGTAAGGGGAATAACACATGTGACTTTTCAAGATGGCTTCACCTGAGGGCTAGGTGGATCTGCTCTGTGACAGCGCTTGCCCAGCAGGTGCAAGCCCCAGGGTTTGATCCTCAGGGCCAAAAAGAAGAATTTCTAATTTACTTGTAATCAATTAAAGAGGGGTTTCAAAACCTAAATTACCAAAGACACACTTCACAAAATAGTATAAATGAGGACAAAACTCAATGACCCATGCAAGGATCAAAAAAGAAATCATCTCTTTCTACAAGACTAAGTTTCTGAGCTAAGGACACAAGAGAGCAACCAGAAAATTTAAGCATCTCGTTTGCTGCAGTGAAGCTCTGGGCCTCTTGAAATACAGAAACAATTCAATAATGTGCTGATAAATCCTCTCTATGTCCACAGCCACCAGCAAGCAGCATACTGTCTAACGCCAACAATCAGGTGACTGCAAAATGGTTTCAGGATGATTTGCTATTCTCAGTCCCTTCTTTATTAACCTTAAGTTTAGAGTTGAAAAGTCCAAAATCTTCAAGTGGGCATTGTCTGGCTGCAGCCTCTACTAACTTAAGAGACATGACAGAAAGAATGAGCCCAGAACTAAGAGATCAGTCTATCTGTGTGGGGGTTTTTTAAAGATTTATTTATTATGTATGCAACATTCCTTCCATGTGTGCCTGCAGGCCAGAAGAGGGCAGCAGATCTCATTGTAGATGGCTGTGAGCCACCATGTGGTTGCTGGGAATTGAACTCAGGCCCTCTAGAAGAGCAGCCAGTGCTCTTAACTGCTGAGCCATCTCACCAGCCCCTCTGTCTGTGTTTGTAAGGGTTCAGTCTTTCCCCACCCTCCAGCCAAAACAACACAAATATCTGCCATTTCCCTGCTCTTAAGGATAAAGGATACAAAACCGTCTTACTCCATATTTCCTTCAGTTCCCTGACAGCCAGAGAACTCTAAGCTCCGGAAAGTGCTCTCAACAAAAATACTAGTTAAAAATGTAGTTAAATTGTCATTGAGCCGTATGTCCAACCTGATCTCCACAGCAAAGGGAGAAACTGTAGTGCTTGGTGCCAGACGCTCTGTGTTCCTCTCATCATGGAAGTTCTCCATGACCTTTGCAGGCAGCCAGGTGGCTAAGCAGCTACAGAAGTGGGGCCTCATCCCAAGCCCCCAAGTTATCCACTCCTTTTACTTGTTTGTGAAATGAAACACAGAAACCTAAGAAATCTCAACTACAAAAGTCTCTACTTGGCAGGGGGAGAGAGGAAATTAACATAATTCATATGAAATGTGCCATTCAGATGAGGGGAAACTTAAATAACAGAAAATTACATGCAAGAGGCAAACATGTTGTGACAATATTCGAGAGACCGAGGGACTGTGTGCTGTAAATATGTAGCCACCAATAGTGAACATGAGATTTTCATCTGATAATAAAGAACCCCATTAATATCCAATAACTTTAAAGCCCAAGACAATTAGAAAATCAAATGTGGAATTTTCAATGTGCAAGAGATGTATTTAGGAGCCAAGAACACAAAGCAAAGAGTCAAAGAATAGAAAGACACCAAGGGTCTGACCCAAAAAAGAACTATGAAAACACAGCCTGCCCTATTTCTGGAAACTGTCACGCCTTTCCAGCAAGGCAGGAATGCTTGGATTGGCTCTGGGTGACAGGCAGGAAATATGAAGACAGACCCTATGCCCACTAGGCTGTTCTACTCTGGCCTTCGGCAGTCCTGGAGAAAACGATGAACGTTCCCGAGTTAAATTTGGCTTTGTAGTTAATGATGGCAAGCCAGATGGGAGGTCAGGTGATTCCATGACTCTGCAATGCTAGTCTCTCTAAACAAGTCCAGGAAAAGGAGAACAAGTAGGGTGAGATGGAGAGGGTTTGGTGTAGGTATCTGACTCGGTGACTGTTTAGTCAAGACATGTCATGAATGTTGAACCCAGTGTAGTAGACAGTCACTGAAGGCTCTCTACCCAAAGGTCATAAGGTCCAGTAGACAACATAATGTGGGTACCACTTTTCCCCACCAACACCTATGTTTAGAGATAAACTGTAACCACTCTGTGTAACAGGTGGTTACAGCTAGCATTTGCTTTGCTGTGCTGTTTTGAAGGAAAATTCCAAAGTGAGTCAATCAGAGGACCATGGCACCTTTGATAAGGAAGCAAGCGGCATGGAAAAGAACACTCAGATTATTTTAAGCGTCAAAGAGCCAAAAATACTTTTCACATTATATTTTTTAGGACCAGGCTAGAAATCACATAGATTTAATTAGAGGTGTTTTCCTTGAATTAAATGTGAAACTTCCAGTTTCAAGAAGGCATTCACAACCGTCAGGAGTGTTTAGAGAGATTTCATTCATCCCACGAGCCACTTTTTGGTGCTGTTGCATCCCTCTGAGCTGACCTCTTGCCCTCACATTCCTCCACCTTAGATCAAAACAAAGGAAGGCAGACTGAGCTGATAGCAGACATTTGGACCATCTAAGAGTCTGCAAAAGGAAAATGGACAGAAGACGAGTTCCACCCCTTAATTCATTCTTACAGTCTCGCCATCTTCGGTGTTAAAGGCCAAGGCCCCTTTTCAATTTGAAGACACTTCATTTCCTTGAGACAGGGAACCTCGGAACTATTTTTAATTTGGCCAGCAGTAACACAAAGCAGGTATTTTTGCTGATGGAATAACACAGAATTTGATAGCACATATTTACTCTTCCTGCACTCAGCATGGACACTGAACATGACCAAGGACAGCTGTAGCGTTTGCGCAGGCCAGGAAGAATTTCAGTGCTTTATAAACGACAGCTCATTTCAGGGTTCTACGCCGTTAAGGTGTGTAATATTTCAGATTGATTTTAGAGATAGAGATAACAGAGGAACGATGAATTATTCAAGTAGGGTCACACAGCCAAGAAGGTCAAACCAGAATTTAAAACCGGGCTGTCTAGACCTGATGTCCACTCCGCCCTCGGTTATGCTGGCTCCTGAACTTTCGCACATCGTAGATGAACAGCCATGCGGCAAAGACAATCTTACACCTCTGTAATGTGAACACTTGAATCTCCAGTTCCTACACTGCACTTCCTTCACAGGCTCAGGACTAACAAAGGGAAAAGGAGAAATGCCCAATGCCCCCACTTGGCATTCTTTTAGTAACAAAGGGAAGCTTTGAAAATGACAGCGTCTCCAATCTGGTAGGAAATGCACAGGAGAAAGAAAAGGTCTCAGAAATCTCTGGGATGATGTTTCATTATGCCACTGTAACTTTAAAAGGCCTCTGTACTTGTTCAGATTCAAATTTGCCAAGCTAGTACATACTTGAGAAATCTTAATTACTCGGTACAGGAAAATAGGACTGGCTCATAGTGTGGCTTGGGGAATTCCACAGCAGGACTTCTCCAGAGAGCTCGGGAGTTTTCACCTTAGAATTCTTTCAACACACCTGGCACCGAACCTACATTCTCCTAATCCCTGCCTCTGGGGCAGGTGTGAAGGTGTCCTCACCGCCCGCACAGGGTGTTCTGCCAGGGCATGGCTCCTTGACCTGGGAGGGGCCAGGCAACTGCATGAACCTCCAGGCCCTCACCGTTCAATTTGCCAGTTTCCTGAGAGTTCCAGCAGGGAAGAAGGCAAGTGAGCACCTTCCTGCAAAGAGTCTGACCCTGTTCTCATCAAAGATGGGTTTGTTTCACGACTGGCTCTTTACTCTTTGGTAATCTAGCCTGGTGGCTCATCAACCTTAATACTGCCTCTGACTGCCAGGATTTCTAACACCGTCACGTATTTGGCAGAAGGCTACATCCTCCCAGGGGCCAGTCGTGTTTTGGATCATTTCCCCCTGAAACAACTTAATCGATTAATCTGAATAGATTAGCCAGCGAAAGCAGGACAATGTTGCCTGGTCCTTTCATGGACTAGAAACCAGAAACTCCATCTCTCTTTTGCAGGAGGCAATGCCCCAAGTGAGTAAGCGGCCAGTGCTTCTAAGTCATAGGAAGCCAAACATTAGTCCTCTTTACCTGCCAGTCCCCAACTGGAGACAACAGTCTGAATGTCCACTGATTAACCTGTGACAATCATCCTCCTTCTTCAACAAAGTTGAACAACAGAGTATTATTGATAATAGCTGATGGAACTCTTCATCTTCCCGAGTCCCCACATTGCCACTGCCCTCAAGCCTCCTCCATCGTCCTTCTCTACGATACCTCACGCCCAACAAGATGTCCCAATGTAGAGTCCAGCTCAGTTCCCTTCATCTTACAAGATGCTGTGCTCAAAAGATGCCCCAGAAAATGTCTTGATCATTTGGGGTGTCTTTTTGTGGAGGGGGAGGAGAAAAAAAGGAAGACTAGGGTAAATGTTTGAGATCTAGAACTAAGTAAAATCTGGAAAATGTGCTAAATGACTCACATTTTTGTTTAGGACGAGGAGGAACTTTATCATTCATATGTCTATTTTGATCACAAGTAAAACAGACATCAGTGTTCTGATTTGGCACTGACTCTAAGGCTTTGATTTATTATGAAATTTACAAATGATGTTTTCCATGACTCTATTGGTTGGCCCATGGAGATGTTAGTACAATTTCTCTCCCCCCCAAAAAAAAAGACTTGCCAATGGCAAGTGTGTAATTTTACACACTAGTTCCGATGAAGATTTTATAGGTACTCTTAAGTTCCAGGTTTATTTAGTGTAAATATCGTCTAGACACATTATCTCATTTTCATCTCAGAGCTTGGAGCAAAGGAAGAAAGAAGCCAGCTAAGAACCCTGTAGTGGAAGAAGCTGAGGACAAAAGCTTAAATGGGCAGCACAGGGCTGGAGAGATGGCTCTGTAGTTAAGAGCACTGGCTGCTCTTCTAGAAGACCTAGGTTCAATTCCCAACACCCACATGGTGCATAGACATACATGCAAGCAAAACACCCATACACATAAAATAATAAATAAACAGACAGCATGGTAGGTGGCTCTCTGTGAATGGTAAAACTGGCACCCATTACACAGGTGCTTTGGGTTGGAAAAGGGCAGGATAAGGATTTGGGGCAAATCTGCACAGCCAAGACTTGCTTGGTAATAGCAAACCCTCCAAGTGCAGAGTAAAGTCTAGAACCATAGAGGAAAGATATACATCCCAGGGAACTGGAGCTTCCAGACATGATACTCACGTTGACACTGTCCCCAGGACTGGCGAGCCCAGCCCCAGCAGCAGTCAATCCTGCCGCCATAGCGACACAGGCCAATTGAAGAGACTATTTGCCTGGGCCACCTACCAAACAAACAAATGTGAAATAAATATAGACACGTAAGATTTAAAAATCGTTCTCTCTTTGTTTTACACAGAAAATTTTACTTAAACCACACCCAGCACTTTGCTACAAACTCTTTACTGTCTGTAGGAATTTGAGGACAGGACACCTCAGTAATAGTTCTTCAACGATCTAATTTCTAACTGTAAAGTTAGAGATGCACACACCTGGCACACAGGAGTAGGGAGAGAAGCAGTGCCAGCTGAAACCAAGACATCCCAGGCAACCACCATTCATGGGGTGGTTTCTGAAAGCTTGAAATAAAACAGTTTCCCCAGACCCACAGCTGTTGGGGGGCAGTTTTGACTAATACACCATACACTGATACACCCACCGTACACTGAAAAGCGTTGAGTAACAGAAGATCTGGCAAAGCAGAAAGAATTTCTGCTGAGTATAAAGGGCAGATAAGGAAATGGGCAAGAAGAGGCTATTCAAAAATCAAATGCAACAAAACTCATTTCGATCCAACTACCTACCCTCCCATCATTGCCATGCCTTAAGAGAGGTCTAAAACCAAGGAATTTAAACTGTGGGGAACGCATAAAGTTTCCTTGTGTTTTGCAAGCTGTCTGCATCAGCAATTCAGGGACTGCAAGTGTAAGGTGCAGATCCCATGTATCAGAGAACGCTTAGCATGCGATCCTTAGCAGTTTAGATTCACACCTACCAGACTGTCTTACTCCTGTACATCTAAATAGGCTGTTTTGGACGCCTTTTAAAAGCAATAGTACATTTACAAGTGTGTGTGCCTCTTTTGAATGTGTGCCCCAAAGCAATGTGTTCACGTGTAGGCAAAGACTTGATTTTAATAATAAAAGTCTTAGCCCTTGACGGCTTCCCACTTCTCCTTAAACTCTTTATCTTTTCAATTCATCTTCTCTTCACCCTCAGGCCCAAGGTACAAAATAACCCCTAACTTTCTATTTCCTCCGACCAGGTGCTGAACAAGGAGCGCTGCCTTCACTCTTCTGCGCTCCGTGGCTTCCCCTCCGGGAAAGCCAATCAATCCTGGAATTGATTCGTTCCAAGATTGCAGGTAAAAAGGTGCGGCATCTTCAAGGCAGTTGAGGGACAGGCTCTAGCGGTGGGGGCGGGGTGAACCAGCGGGAAACCTGTGCAGCTGAGGCCTTCAGCAGGGACTGAGGGGAGCGACCCTCACGCAGGGCGAGGGATCTCAGAGGAGAGAGCGCGCCGCGCAGTCTTGGGAGGCCACGCTCAGTGACAGCGGAGACCCAGCTCGAGATTGTTGGGACCTGTCAGAGCACGCATCAGTCAGGCCCGCCAGGTCTGAGTGGTGCCGCACACACACACACACACACACACACACACACACACACGCACGGAGGGTTCCCTCAGTCCTCATGTTGAGCTCCCGTCCCCTCCAAAAATCAAGAGGGGGGCTCGCGGGTGCCCCTCGTTCCCGAGTCGCGTCCTAGCCGCCACCCTTTGTCGAACCGCCAGGTCACCTGCAGGTTTCCCCTCCGGACACAGTCCACCCTGAGCACTGGCCGCGGGCTGCAGAGACACCCCACTCGCCACCTGTGTCCCTGCGCCGGCTTGCGCTCATCGCAAGCGGGG
>LOJH01012657.1:10786-25075 GCA_001685095.1 Ellobius talpinus
GTGTGTGTGTGTGTGTGTGTGTGTGTGTGTGTGTGTGTGTGGTGGCGGGCGAGGGGAGGATATGTTCTCTGTGTCAGGGGATGAGGAGTCCTGTTGCCTTTCCTTCCTTCTCCCTCCCCTGCTGCTGTCAGTGTTCCTTCTGCTCATGCACAGAGCTCCATCTTCCAAGCTCACTTCTCATCCCAGCACCATGGTTCTTTTAAAGTCACAGTGATAGCTGCCTTTTTCTAAACTCGTTGGCTTCTTTACTCGATCACAGTGAAAGTGTGGTGACATAAAGCTAAAAATTTAACAGATTCTTGAAGACAACAGTACAGTCAAGGGCAGGTTTGCTGGTAACTAGCTGTTTATCGGAGACCAGACTTCAAGCATTTGACCTGCAGTTGCAAGGCAGGAATGAGGAGTGTGGCTTATGCCGAGCATGAGAAAGGAAACTTGTTTCAGGCATGGGAGATCTGGAATGGTCTGTACTTCTCTAAGTCCATCTAGCCTGTGTGTTTCTACAGTTGGCTCAGGTTGGTAGTAATGCATCTGGGAGTTGTCAGCGTGGGCAGAAGGAAGTGAGAATTGTATCGGTACCTGAAGTAGTGCGCAGTAGAAGTTCATAGTAAATGCTTAATAATAGTATTTGAATTTAAAATCCTAGGCTAAGCCTAAGCCAGAGAAGAGGACAGCCAGGACATTGACATTAGTGTTGGTCTAGGGATACTGTATATTACTGTTAGTGCAAGGGGACCGTGTACTATTTCTTAAAACTCTTTGGGAATGAGTTAAGAGGAAAAACACTATCAATTGCATATTGAATATGAAGCAATCTGGCTTATTCCCTTTGTGGATGCAGGAACAAACATCCCAGTTACACCAAGCTGCTCAGCTTCTCATATGCATTAGTACACATAGTCTGTGCTCATTTTCCTTGTACAGTTAGTTTCTCCTGGTGAACATGCAGCATTACACACAAGCACATTATGTAGGCTGTGTTTTCTGCGTATTTGTGCGTGTCTGTCATGTGTAAGGGCTTATGTTTTATATGGGAGGTGCTGCTCTGTAGTTAAGCACTCTACTTCCATAGCACCAACCCATGGGTGTGTTTACTGCTTTCTGAAATCCAACCAAGTTCTACTCTGAGCATTTCAGCAGATATTTCTTCAGTATTATTAGCGACTTGGGCCAGTCTGAATATTAATATTCCTGTCATTCCCACTTTTGTTGCATTATGATGTATGATCAGCATGATGGATATAGTTGATTAGAAGTATGTACAAAACCTTACAAAGCACCAGTAAACAGATCACTTACTGTCTACTGATGTCTGGGTCAGGACTGTGGTCCTGCTTCTCGCTTTTAGACCTGAGAAATATCACACCTTTCCCTGAGCACAGTATGTGTGTCTGCTTCCACCAGAGGAGTGGTGTGTGCTCTGAGTATGGGTGCCCTCCCACCACAGGCACACTTGTTCATTTGCTGTCGGTGGCAGCTTGTTAGAGTGTCTGTGCTGATCCAGCTTTACAGCCTCCATGGTTTTCTTGTCTCCTGATGGAGTTGTGAGGGATTTATTTTCTTTTCTCCCCTTTAGGTGGGACGATGACGTCGTTTTTAAGAACTGTGCAAAAGGAATAGATGATCAGAAGAAAGACAAAAGATTTGTAAACGACACACTGCGATCTGAGTTTCACAAGAAGTTTATGGAGAAATATATTAAGTAGTACAGTTTTATGTGCTTAATTAAAGTCTGAAATGTTAAGGATCAGTTTGACTTTGGGGGGTTTTGTTCTTTCCAGTTTTAACTTTCTCAATTTCTTTCCCCTAGTATTGTATTTTATCTGATAACGGAATTAGGAATGGCTCTAACCAGTTTCCAGTCTCTTAAATGTTTCCAGTGTCATTTTCTTTTTAATATGGGGAGTAGGGAATCTGCTTGGAATAAATATTTTTAACCTAAGTAAACCATTGTCCCCAACTTTATGCTATAATTTGTGCAGCTTATAAAAAGTTGCATAATTTCTTTTCAAAATGAAAAGTACCTTTGTATGTTGTTTTATTGCATTAAAATTTCCCTTTATCTTACATTGATTTGAGGTCCATTGGTAGATGACAGTACTGTGGTTTGTAAATGTGGAGGGGGGTTAGGGGGGCTCCACTTCAGAGAACATGTCACCATTAGTCACCTGGTGTGGTCAAGACACGCCTGCCATGTCAGTCCTGCAAACAATGATGTGCATTCCCAGAACAGTGCATTCATGTATGTCCTTTGGTGCTTGTCACTGAGATGAACAGTTTCACATCAGTACAAAGCAACTCTTTGAATGGCTTATTACTATGGAACGTATTTCTGTGTGAAGCCAGGGGGAGAAATAATGGTATAAAAAGCATTATTTGAGATACAGCTTTAAATATGCCACTTTGATAGAAAATTTGGGACCACAAATTGAATTTTTTACAATGGAAACCTTTTTTTTAATGTTATTTTGCTGTGTAGGTTCACTTCAAAACTGCATTCCTGTTCTCAGCTCTCAAGTACTGGGGTTTACAGTGTCAGCCACCAGGCGCAGCTCAGACTCTTCAGAAACAGTTGTCATGTCTCATTTCCTCTTGTCATTTAGTCATTTTCTTTAAAAAAAAAACGCATTAATTTGGGGATTTGATTATTGATAATTTCACTCATTAGTTAATAGGGTTTGTTGCTCTTGCAGAGGGCATTCAGTTCCTGTAACAATTTCAGGGGATCTCATACCCTCTTCTGGCCTGCATACACTACACACAGGCACATACAGAAAAAGATGCAAATTCAAAATTCATCCAGTGTAGAGTTGACACAGATGTATGTTGCCTGAATTGAGAATAAAGCTGGGAAGGGAGCTAGGTCTTTATCCTGCAGCATCCTTCGCCATCTTTGTAAACGGTCGGTCTCCTTTTCCCTATTGGTAGTAAGGCTGTGGTTGTCTTCCTAGCCCTGTTCATGAACAGCACTCCTTCAGAGCCTCCACCACTCGAGGACATTCTAGCTCCGGAACCGTTTTCATGCAAGCTCTTTAGGAATTTCGCGTCTCATTTTGCAGAATGCATTGTTCTCTCCTGGCCTGGGTCTCAGCACTGTAAGGGGGAAGAAGGGTATCTGCCAGGTTTCCTCCCCCTCATCCTATGTTCAATGCCTTCCCTTCTCACAAAGGAGGGAGGTGATAGAGGTGGTTAGCTAATCAGTAGCAGTGGCTCAGAGCACACTGAGTCAGCAAGTGGCATAGCCTGAGGCAGGTGGAGGAAGGTTCTGTGTCACTCTAAGATTTCCTCAGCACTCCCAGTCCTGTGCCTCTTCCTAAAGGTTGTTAAATAAGCACTGGCGGCTGAGTCTCTCCTTGAATCATGACTTCTGAGAAGGGGAGGACTCAATAGTTTAAAGTTAATTCCACAGCCAAGAGAAATCACAATTCCAGTAGATTCACACCTTTAAAAAGTATTGAAGCTGGGGGCTAGAGATGGCTCAGAAGTTAAGAGGCTGCTCTCTTGAGTTCAATTCCCAGCAACAACATGGTGGCTCACAGCCATCTGTAATGAGATCTGGTGCCCTCTTCTGGCCTGCAGTCATACATACAGACAGAATATTATATACATAATAAATCACTTAAAAAGTATTGAAGCCAGGCATGGTGGTGCACACCTTTTATCCCAGCAGTTGGGAGGCAGAGGCAGGTGGATCTTTGTGAGTTTGAGGACAGCCTGATCTGTAAAGCAAGTTCCAGGATAGCCAGGGCTATTACATAGAGAAACCCTGTCTCAAAACATCCCCCCCCAAAATATCTGATCAAATTATTTTAAATTTCCCATTAGAACAAATTTGTGATAGTGCAGTATGTCCTTAATTCCGAAGGCAGGTAGGATCTCTGAGTTCTAGGCCAGTCTGGTCTGTATATTGAGTCCCAAGTCAGTTGGGGCTACATAGTGAGACCATCTTAAAAAAAAAAGTTTATAAGGATGTGTCCAGAGAAATATCTAACAGGAAGCAATAATAAGAATTTTACCTACGCTTTTAAACCTGTGTGTGTATGCATGCGCACGTGCTTTGCTTATGAGGGCATGAGCATGCATTTGGGTGTTGGCCCTCACCTGCTTTGAGGTAGTCTTTTTTGCTACTCCAGGCCAGCTGTCTTCTAAGCTCCCAGGACCCCACTCCCCACTCCACCCCTGCCTCCCATCTGTGATGGGATTATAAAACAATACCACTGCATTCAGCTTTTCATGGGACTCAGGGATTCAAGCTCAGACTGTCGGGCACACACAGCACTTTTAGCCCCTGAACCATTTCCCTGGCCCTTCCCTACCAATTCTCAAATGGACTATAAATATGCAAATATGAGTGTGTTTCTGCTGCAAAATGGAGAACTCAGACATAGACTGTCATTGGTTCCCACACAACATACACTGTAGCAATACATATGCGTCTTTTGTAAGATGGTGTGGGCATCTGTCCTGTTCCTCTAGTACACTCTTCCAACCCTTCAAAAGAGAAAGAAACACCTGTTTGGCATTTCAGGTAAGTTAATATGGTAAAATCCTGTGTGTTTGATTTCGATATCAAGGCAGATAGATAATCACAGGCTATTCTGGGTCAAAATAGATATCAAATGCTGATCCTAAAATGCTTCCACAGGTCCCTCCCTGAAGAGGGAGGGAGGTCTTTGTGTCATATAGGGAAATGGGGAATGTTAATCATTAGGCTTGCCTATTAGAAGAGATATGTATGCCTATTGTCCATCCAGAAGGTTGGATATGAATGTTGTTTTAGTCTGGTGACCACACTAGATCCTAGGCCCTTAAGCTATCTTCACGATAGAGGCCACATGTACTTTGCAAAAATAATTTTGATGTAGTCATGTCTTAAACATTATTGTGCACATGGAATTGATGCAATTGTTAGCAGGAAACTTTTTTCCAAAATTGTACTTTGAACCAGTACCAGCTAACTAGGTTGTGCTGACCCAGATTTCCTTCTTGCCTCTCTCAGATTGTCTCTCTGCTGCGTTAGCATTTGGAGGGACCCACATGCCCCATGTGCAGACGTTAGTACTCCTTCGCAGCATGGTGGCTTCTCCATGCCCTGTCCATGAGCACACAGTGCCCGGTGGACAGGCGGGCTTACTGATACCACACGCTCTCTGGGAAAGGGCACTGAGAAGACTCCCAGAGCCTGGGATTCGGAGAGAACATACTTGTACCTTGAAGTCAGACTATCGTGAGTTCCTGGCCTTCCTTCCAGTGACCTGAGTGTCTTCCGTGTTGATAGCCATTTTCAGAAGCCTAAGAACAAAGTTCCCTCCCTTGTTAGGGAAATAGGCCGCAGATATTTGGTTCCTTCTACTTGTGTTCTACATTAAATTACTCGTGGATTTTCCTTGTCTAGATATGAACTCTGAGGTATTCATGCATAGATGTGTAAAAGATGCTCAAAAATGCTTAACAAGAGAGGAGGAGCCTAGCCTTGCTGCAGCTTCATGTATCGTGACTGACTGATATACACGGGAGGCCTGCACTTTCTCAAGGGAAGGGAGAGAGTGGATGTGAGGTAGGGGGCAGGTGGTGGGGAAAGACAGAGAGGAGAGATGGATGGAGAACTGGCTGGGGCTGGGAAAAAATAAGTGATTGAAAGTCTGGTTGCAACTGTCCCTTGAGAAGTCCACACTAATCCTACCGAGCGTCAGCAGCTGCCTGTAAGGTGTGGCCCTGTGTCGCTATCCAGGTGACAGTTACCACAGAACACAGAAGACTGTAAGTCCAGAGAAAGCTCCCCCATGAGAAGCTGGGTTCAGGCAGAATGACCCGATAGCAGGCCCTAGGGGCTCCTGACTAAGCCAACAGGCCCACGGCAGATACCCGGCATTTCCCTCTGGCTCCATGGTCCCCTGACCCTGCCTGAGCTTCTCCAGGGAGTCAAGGCCATGGGGTTAGGGGAGCAGATGGTGACCCAGACCTGAGGGATGGGGAAGGAATTTCTTGCTGTCCTGTCTCAGAGGTGTCCCCTTTCCTGACTGAGGCCTGAGATAGTGGAAATTGTGTCAAACAGAAGCAAGAGAAATGGTTTCCATAAAGAAGGGGGGAAATCAATCAATGGGGAATTTCCGGGTCTCATACATGCCCAGTTCTTGTGGCTGTCTTGGGATGAAGTGAGTCCACAAAGCAGTACCCCAGGGAACTTCAGGACAGAGGTCAGGAGGGTTACATCTCTCTGGGTCCACAGCCCCAAGAGCTGGGTGTCCCAGGCCACAGTGAGGCTGCCCTTCCTGGGAATCGATGCCCAAATCCAGTCTGTAGCCCCCTCTTGACCACTGTTCATTTGGTTTCTTTTCTCCTTCATGTATATGTTCTATTTTCTTCTCGTTTTACTTGTACGATTCATTTTCTTTTATTGTGCTCTCAGCTCTGCTTGTATGTTCTGTATTTTATTTTGTGTCTGGGTGTTTTCCCTGCATGTACATCTGCCAGAAGAGGGCGCCAGTGCCCTGGAGCTAGAGTTAGAGATTGATGGTTGGGCTCCTCCATAGAGATGCTGGCAATTAAACCTGGGGGACCTAAAAGAACCTCAAATGCTCTTAGCCACTGAGCTCTGTATATGCTGGTTTTTTCCTAATGCCCTCCAAAGTTTATTAGCTAGTTTATTATTTATTTATTTATTTTTCTCTCGTGCATTACATCCCAACCAGTTTCCCTCCCTCCACTCCTCCCAGTTTGTGTATTTTTTTTCATTTTCGTTACTTTTATTTTGAGGTACTGGGGATTGACCTAGAGCCTTGTGCATACTGGGTAAAACCCTAGCCCTTCATTTTCTCCTGACTCATGGTCACTCACACTTCACTTACACACCCTCCAGCCCTGAGTAACCCCTTTCTTCCCACTGCTAGTGTGTGTTTGGCTTATGTCCTATCACAAGAAACTAGGAGGGTTTAAAGGCCAGAGAAACTGTTTTCCATGATGTGTTGTTAGAACTTAGCTTAAAGTAGGGCCCAATACATATCCAAAGGATGAAGAGTGCACTCTTATCCTTAATTTATTTGTTTGTTCATTTATTTTTAAAAGAGGCTCTTCCACACCAGCAAGATGGCTCATTTGATAAAGGCACTTGCTGAGTAAGCCTGGCCCCAAATTCAGCTTCCAGAACCTGTGTAAAGATAGAAAGGGAACCCCACTCCACAGAGTTGCCCTCTGCACCTGCACCATGGTACACATCCTCCCATCACACACATAAAATAATGCACATTTTAAAGTGCTAGGGTCACAGTGTCTCTACCACACTTCCCTGGCAGAGAGAAGGTCTGCTGTCACTGTCCAATCACGCTTGACCAGCCTTTGCAGAGTCCCACGGCTGAGAAGAGGGGCAAGTGGCGACAACTCTCCAGAGTTCCTGCTTCCTGAGACATCTAGAGCCTCCTTTAAACCCACAGTCCCAAGGCATTAAAGCTGCTTATTTGAAAGATTATGGGTTTATATTTTGGAGGCTTTTCCAGCCCCCATTCACCAAGGGATCATGAGTTGACCCTCGAACTGGAAAGAACATGGAGGCTGAGCCCATGGTGTCTACCACCCCAGGGTGACTTGATAGCGTTCATAACCATCACGTGAGCTTCAAAGTCAGGCACACTCTCTCAGACTATGAGAGCCCTACTGGGCTGTGCTTGCTGCTACCCAGGCTCTCCCATCAATCCCCCTGAGACCCCATAACAAACCCCTACACACAATGCAAATAAAGTCATTGCCACTTCTTAGGGACCTACTGTGTGCCGGGTACTATAGCAGATTGCCTTCCTAAGTTCAGTTCTCCCATTAGCCCGCTGAGCCAAGCCATACCTCACAGGGGCAGCAGCAGCAGCAGCCCAGGCATCCTGACCTTGACTTTGCTGCTGTGCCTTGTGTGAGAACTCACTTGAAGTGACCAACACGGGGAAAATCCCATTTTATAAATGGAAATACAAATCCTAGGTCAGACTCAGGGTCAGACTAGAATCCCCCTGCACTCGCCAGAGTCTAGGTTCCTACGGCACAGCAGCTCTCCAGAAGATGACTGTCCTCAACTATGTGGAGCCAGGGCCTGTCCTCTGTGGAAGGAGTGAGCCTGAAAATGACCTCATTTCCACACTGGGCATGTCTCCACAAGACACCAGGGCTGTGGCCTCTGCCTTTGTAGCTGCAGAGTGTCCTTGGCTGTTCTGTGGAGTCTGAAGAGGATCAAAGGAGACTGGCCCAGCTTGAAAAGCTGAAAGCAGCTTGAAAGCAGCACCTAGAGACACCGGCCCACAGGCACTCAGAGGAAAGCCAGGTTTCTTTGCTTTTGAAAGTTTGAAGGTAAATGTTAGAGAAGGAGCCAGCTGTGCTCTTCATTCCCTGTGGCTTAGATGGCTTTAATTCAGAAGCTCTGAAAGCAAAGAGTGATTTAGAGGCACAGTTCCCAGAAATAGGCCGGGAGAAGAAGCTGGAGCTACCTGGGGAGGGCACTGGGGTCAGAGAACCAGCCCCAACCCTCCCCTGCCATCATCAGTGTCTCCTCCAAAATTCAGGGAAAGTTTCATATCCCTGGACTTCATTGGTGCCCCACTTCCTCCCGCGGGAGTAACAATGCCCCTGCAACAGAGTACTTGAATTGGTTGAGGAGGAAGGTTGTGTGGTTGGGGAGATGAGGGAGTTCTGGTTTGCTGAGATAATGCTCTATGAGGTCTAGGACTGAGGGCTTGGTGTATTTTATATCATATGCCATTCACAAGAGCCCAAATGGGGTGCTCTGTTTCTCTGCCAGAAACGAGGATACAGGCTCAGAATCGGGTGGGTGCCTCTTGAGAAGGATCCATATCTGTGATGTTTCGGAACTGACTGCAGAGCAGAGAGAGACCTGTGTGAGGCCAGCAAACCATACTCCAATTTCTCCCAGGAGGCCTTGCATGTCCATCTGAGAGATTCGGAATATGATGGTGCCCTGATACAACACTGTGTTCCACCACAGGAGCCCAGCAGGGCTTTTGCCACCCCTAAGAAACTGAACACAGCCCTATACACCTCGTGTCCCCTCAGCACAGGGCAGCTCACTCCTTCTGGTAATGGTTTTAGTGTCATCTCTATTCCATCGCAACTCTTTAAGAATGCAGCAGGCATCACACTGTACAAACATTCCATGTGCACATTTGCTGTTTATGATCAGGGTCACCCCAGATATCCTTCAGCTCAGGCTGATACTGTAGAAGGTCGTCAGAACCTAGAACCCAGAGTCGATAAACCTGCTCTCTTTTGCAATGTGTATCTGACCAAGCACAAAGAGCTGTTAGCTGAGATCGCTGTTTGCTCGCTGTCCAATTGTTCAGGATTCCAGAGAGACTTGGCAAGGTGCTCAGCATCTTGAGAGGTCGATAAAGGCTGCCCCACGCTCTGGGTTTGTTGTTTGGTCTGTTGATTTTGCTAATGAATGATTTATTTAAACTGTATGTTTGTCTTCCTCAAGCCAATTAGACACAGAGCTGAACACTCCCCATTTAGCCCACCAGCTGAGATGTGCCCTGATTGAAAAAGCAATTCCAAGAAGGTGGTGGTGGAGCACACCTTTAATCCTAGCACTCAGAAGGGACAGGCAGTTCTCTGAGTCTGAGGCCAGCCTCGTCTACAGAGTGAGTTCCAGGACAGCTAGAGCTGTAAAGAGAAACCATGTCTCGAAAAAAAACCAAAAACAAAAGAAAAAAAGAAGAAGGAAAGAAAAAGCAATTCCAGCTACAAACTTCTCACCTATTACCCACTGACTCTTCTATATACAAACAAATCCACATCACTTCCTGAGACAATGTGGTCCTCAGGGCTGTGCCTTTCCCCCTTTAACCTGAATGAAGCAGGCACCATTACTCCTTTGGCTTTTGGCTTTGACAGAGGTCAGAGATGATGAATGAGCCAACAAAGCAGTCGTACAGTATTTACCACGACGATGACAAAGAAGAAGGGGGTGTGGTGAGTAGTGTTCCCAGCAGGGATGCTAGCAGTTTAGATTCTCCAGAGAGGTAGGACCAATATATACATCCACTGGATTCATTTACTGAGTTGGCTTGTGGAACTACAGCATCTGAGAAGCTCATGAGGTGTGTTTGCCCTGATGGAGACTCATGAGTGCTTACTGACGGTTTCAGTCTGCTCCAAAGGCTGGAGAGCCAGAAACGGTAATGCTGGTTTCAGTTCAAGACTGAGACCAAAAGAGAAAAGAAGAATGATGTCACAGATTAACAATAGGCAGAGAGATGGCGTTCTTCCTTGCCTAGCAATCTGTTTCCACCTCAGTCTTTCCTGGATGAGTTGGGGCCAGCCACAATTGGGAGGTCATTTGCACTACAAATTCAAATATTATTATTATCCCGAAAGACAGACATTCTCAATATAATGCTTCACCAGATATCGTGGTGTTCTTTGTCCCAGGAAACACACAGCATGAGGTACTACATCTGAAGGGAGCTGAGTGATAAGAATCCAGCCCTGAGAAACTCCAGGAAGGGGGCCCCCCAGCAGGAAGAGCAGAAATATGAAGTTCTTCCAGTTTGTGAAGCAGGACTGGAGCCAGGAAGCCTGAACTGCCAGAGCCGTGGGGAGGAGGTATGAGAAGAAACTGGAAAAGGGGACAAAGACCAGGTCACATCCATGTTTCCATCCTTGCCTAGAATGTCCTCCTTCTTTTGTAGACTGTGTAGCCCAGGCTGGTCTTGAACTTGACTCTGGTTCTTGCCTCCTCCTCTCACATTGGGTTACAGACCTGCATTATCAGAGCTGGCATTAACTGTCCTTTTTCCTAGAGACTATAGTGCTGGGCAATCAATTGACTCACCAGAAATCTTTAACTTACCTGTTCCCCATCATAGAAATGATGGAATATAAGGAGTTCAACCAGTAACTCTTACCTGAGGTGATTCTCCTAGGAATCAGGAGAAGTCTGCGGCTGATCCCAAGCCTCCCACACCTGTCGGGCACAGTCAGGAGGTCCTAACTTCAAGTCACACAGGTTAGCGGGCCTGAGAGAGGGACAGAAACAGCTGTAAACACAGAAGGGAGATGGGTGGCTCTCAAGGACATGGTGGAAACAAATAATAACCAGGCACAGCAGCATCAGTGCCTGAGAATCACGACTGAGAACACTTAGTGAATCAACTGCTGCCTCCAGTCTGCCCTGCTTGAGTCCCGTCCTGACTTCCTTTAATGATGAACCGTGATGTGGAAGCATAAGTCAAAAACCCTTTCCTCCCCAAGTGGCTTTGCTCAAGTCATTTTGTCACAGAAATAGTGACCCTAAATCATCACCCCATCCAATCCCAAACTCCACTACTGTCAATCATCTACTTGTGGATCACAACCGCTATGACATTTTTTTTAAAAATCCCTACCCTCACCCCCATGTGAAGAGGGAATTGATTCTTTCCTTAAGACCTTAAACAAGGCTTGACTTCTGGCTTTCCAAGGTGGGAGCTTAAGCAAGTTGCCCTGGGGTTCAATTTCAACATTAACAGCTTGTTATAACAGCAAGCCCATGTGGTGGTTGTGGACACACATATGCTGCATGTTGGGAGGCAGCGCCAACTTTTCCTTGTGTTCCAGACTCCCCTTTGATGGTTAGTACATAGTGAACAGCCTCAAAGATAGGGCTGGAGTCTTCCCCAGGAGCTAAGGGCAAGGATGCTTATTGCCTGTTATAATAGATGGGTTTCTGCTGCTGAGATCTCTTGGCCCACAGCTTGCTAAGAGAGACTCTGGGAATCAGAGCTTGGGAACTGGTATAGGAATCTGATGCCCTAGACACTGCTGTTGCTGGGCAAAATGAATTGGGCTTCATTTTGGTCTTCTACAGAGAGCCGTGCCACTGTGGCGAGTAGGTTGTGAGTTTGTAAGTAGATGGAACAGCAGACTTCTCAATGACTGCAGGAAGCACTCACCAGACATGATTTCCCCTCTTGGAGAGCTCATTTTCCAAAACATCACCCCTGGCTAACAGGAGCCCAGGCCTAGAAAGCCCCCACTCTGGCTGACAGCCAGTAACTAAGAAAAGTAGAAACCCAACAGCCAGCCCTCCTGGTCTGGTACTGGAATATTGACATTAACAACTTGCTGTAAAGGATCGTTCTGAGCTAAATATGAGTGACCATGACCCGACAAGTTTTAGTCAAGTTACCCTGAATGTGACGTGATCCACTGTGAAATTGCAGGAACTCTCTCATAGCCACAGAACACAAAAACACCATGAATCAGTGAGTGTAAAAATTCTGCTTACAGAGACATGAGGCTACAGCAAGACAGGGAAATCTCTTGTGCAAGATTGGGATGGGCCCCATCTTCTTCTGGTGGAGGCAAAGTGCAGGCCTAGCACACATTCCGAGAGTTTTCTGTAGAAATAATGAGGAGAGGTCAGACCCAGGTGGACAGTGTGGAAGGGGACTAGGTGAGCTCGCTCCTGCCACATGCCATCTCTCACAGTTAACCCCCAGGCTCTTCAATATATATGTGGCTTCTTCTCAGGGGCAGGGGAAATGCCATGGTGGTCCTTATGGCCCAGGGCCCTCCACCTAGGCATTGGGTTCAGGAAACACTCCCCAGGAATACATTCTTACCCATCCCGTTTCCTTTCTCTAATTGGCTCTCCAGCCTCTCTCCCTCTAGACTTCACCCAAGAAATCTCCCTTATTAAATGACACAGGCCCAAACCCCTGTGTTGGGCTGTGTGTCTTGGAACCTGGCCTAGGAAACACACAACATTCTTTCTTCAGAGTGGTTCAAGGCTGTCTCTAAGGGTACTGCAGCCTGTCTGAGATGTGTGCATGCTTCTGTGACACTCCCCTGGCCACCAGCAGTCAGAAGCTGCTGTCACGGGGTGTCCAGCATTCTTAGGAGTAAGTTAGGATATAAACCAACTGCTCTGTGATGGTTATATTTAAATATCACCATGACTGTATTGGGGAGATTGGGAAAGCACACAGGTGTGTCTGTGAAGGTGTCTCCAGAGAGGGCTAATTAGGGGAGAGAAGTCACTCTGAATGCAGGTGGCAGCAATCCCTAAGCTAGGGACCTGGGTGGGACCAAAAGAGAGCCCAGGAATGCAGCTCTCGCTGCATTCTGTTTCCTGTCAGCCATGAGCTGAGTGGTCTCTGCCCCCTGTTCCTGCTACAATGCTCCACCTCACCATAGACTCACAACCCAGGAGGCCAAGGACTACACACTGAAACTTCTGAAACTATGACACAAAGTAAATAATTCCTCCTGGTAAGCTGTTGTGTCAGGCATCTTTTCACCCAAACAAGAGAAAGATAACATAAGGCTGGATTACTCAGCCTGTGCCATTCCAGTCACTGGGCCAACAGGACCATTTAAATAAAGTGATATGTGTCCTCCAGGCAAGTACCCACTCCAGCTCCGGTTCACACAGTGCATCTGGGGAGTCCCAAGTTCCTGCCCTAGCAGTCCCTGATGTTGCATTAGCCTGTCACCAGCCTGCAGTGTAGGTCAGTCTTCCTACAGGGAAAATGTTCAGATTGCATGTTGGTCCCCCGGGGGATAGATACCCTTTGGTGCAACCTTGGGGTTTGTTTGCCCTCCACACCTGGTTGTCTCTGCAGAAGTGGAAAGATCTCCCATGCATAGAGTAGGATTAATACAGTAAAAATGACAATCTTACCAAAAGCAATCTATATATTCAATGCAATCTCTATCAAAATTCCAACACAGTTCTTCACAGATCTTCAAAAGAAAATTTTCAGCTTCCTGTGGAAGCACAAAAAAGTCAGGATAGCTAGAACAATCTTAAATAATAAAAGAACTGTGGGAGGTATCACCATCCCCAATCTCAAATTGTACAGAGCTATAGTAATAAAGCAGTATGGTATTGCCATGAAAACAGATACTTTGATCAGTGGAATTGAATTGAAGATCCAAACATAGGGCTATACACTTATGGGCACCTGATATTTGATAAAGAAGCCATAAACACACAGTAGAAAAAAACACAGCATCTTTGTTGGATGAGGCAGCTTGTTGGTTCCCAGCTTAGACCCAAAATAATCACACAGAAACTGTATTAATTAAATCACTGCTTGGCCCATTAGCTCTAGCTTCTTATTTGCTAACTATAACATCTTAATTTAACCCATCTCCATTATTCTGTGTATCACCAGAAGGTTGTGGCCTTCCAGCAAAGTTCAGCACATCTATCTCCAGTGGTGGATCCATGGCATCTCTCTTTCCATCTTCCTTCTCCCAGCATTCAGTCCAGTTTTCCCCACCTAAGTTCTGCCCTATCAACAGGCC
>LOJH01012658.1:0-21599 GCA_001685095.1 Ellobius talpinus
ATCTATCTATCTATCTATCTATCTATCTATCTATCTATCTATCTATCTTTTTGTTTTTCGAAACAAGGCTTCTCTGTAGCTTTGGAGACTGTCCTGGAACTTGTTCTGTAGACCTGGCTGGCCTTGAACTCACAGACAGCTGCCTGCCTCTGTCTCCCGAGTGCTAGGATTAAAGATGTGTGCCACCACCACCCCAGCTTACATTTTCCTACAATTTAAAATTAAAGAATGTCATAATAATATAAACATTAAGTTCACATACAGAATATGGCATCAAAGTAACATGAGTTGTCTGTTTATTTGGCTTGCTAAACTGATGCATAGGTAACCTAGGGGAATAAACATCAGAGGCTGAGCTTTGGAGAAGGTCCCTAGACCAAGAGCAGCAAGCATTATGCAGAGAAAGCAAAGACATGGCTGCAGCCAGCTGGTGAGAGCACCTCACCAGGATGGCTTTGAACACGGTACAGTTTTCTAAACTTTAATAGAAGTTATCTAACTCATCTTACTCTGAGTAGTCAATAATGACAGTTAAATAAAAAAAGAGGGGGTAGGGAGAAGTCAGAGAAAACCCAACAACTATGCTGGTTCTCTTCCTGCAAACCTTTGGGCTGAGTCTATAGTCACAGGGTGCTCCATATGCAAGTGCGGCAGCATATCTCTCTGCTGGGGTGGGTCTGCAGCAGCGAGGGATGAAAGCTGCTGGAGTAGATCTTAAGGACAGCATGTCTTACTTAGCTTGTGCTTTCCAAGTGTAAGACAGCATTTTCTGTTATAGCCAGACAAGTACTCATGTGGACCTAAATTGTTGGAAGTTGTTGTTCTGTTAGAGTTTAGGTGAGTTGCTAACAGACATAACTGGGCGTAAAAAAAACCCAAAAAACAAAACAAGACTACCTTGTTTTCTGGGCTATGGGTGGATGACTGACCATGGATGATGTCACTAATAGGCAATTATAACATTCAACATTCCAAATGTATTTAGTAATTTGTTTTGAAGAAGCACAGCTTCCAAAAGAACAAAAAGATACTCCAAATATTTATTTGGATGGCTGCATGCCGAAGTAAAGTGAAATGCATAAAGAAATTAATCCTAATTCCAAGAAGCATCAAATATTTTGCCATCAAGTTAAATATGGAAAAGGATTCAGACATTTTTTAGTAAGGTGAGCTGGAGGTAGAGACACTCGCTGAGCACATGTGAGAACTCGGGGGGTTTACCAGCAGATGAATTATCTGGATCACTGGGGCACTTCCTACAGAAAGCCTACTTCCTTTAAAATGCTATAGGTGGCAGTGAGTCTCCCAGGGTAACACAGAGCTAGAGGAAATATTAAATGCATGTATAACATGATGCTGGAAGAATATAAATTCTACAGAACCACAGATCCCATGTCCCAGGCCTGTCCATGCCTACCTGCACCAGAATTTCCTCAATGTGCTCCCACAATCTCTAGCCAGAGTAGCTCTCTGGGCCATCATGGGCCATGAAGTATGAAGACTGAGCCATGAAGCAGTCTAAGGAAAACACTTTTTCCAGGTACATAACTCTCAGACAGAGTTGTTGTTCACCTGAAAGGTGCTATAGAAAGGACTGGCAGGGCAGAGATTAGGCCAGTCAGGAGAAAGGCTTGTGAATGTTCATAATTTTTAGAATGGCCACAATGGGTGGTCATTATGCAAAGCAGAGAAGATGCTATCAACAAATGATTCAGAATGTTCTAGAATTGTAAGGGGCTTACCAACAATATTAGAAGCAAAGATGTTACTATAATTAAATAAATACCAATATGATGGAGTAACATGTGACTTGAAGATGGTAACGAGTTTGAGAACCCCAAATTCATTGCTTATGGTATTTAATTATATCCTAGGATAATTCTTTAAATTTTCATCTTCCTAATGCATATTGTTGAAATAGTGGCACAAATCTTACAGAGGTAACTGTTCTGGATAGTTTTATGTCAACTTGACACGGGCTGAAATTATCTCAGAGGAGGGAACCTCTACTAAGAGAATGCTTCCAAGGTTGGAGAATTGGCTGTTCCTGCAGAGGACTGAGGTTTGATTCTCAGCACCTACATGGTAGCTCACAAACTGTCTGTAACACTAGTTCCAGGGAATTTGATGCCTGCTTCTGACATCCTTGGGCACATGGTACATACAGATCCATGCAGGCAAAAACATTTATATCCATCAAATAATAAATGAAACAAATCTTTAAAAAAAAACGACTTCTATAAAATAGGGCTGCAGACAAGCCTGTAGGGCATTTTGTTAATTAGTGACTGACAGGGGAGTGCCAGCCCATTGTGGGTGGTGCTGTGCTTGGGCTGGTGGTCCTGGGTTCTATAAGAAAACAGACTGAACAAGCCAGCCATGGGGAACAAGTCAGTAAGGAGCACCCCTCCATGGCCTCTGCATCAGTTCCTGCCTCCAGGACCCTGTCCTGCTTGAGTTCCTGCCCTCACTGCTTTGGATGATGAAATGTTTTATAGACCTGTGAGTGAAATAAACCCTTTCCTCCCCACTGCGCTCTTGAACATGGCATTTCATCACAGCAATAGTAACCTCAACTAAGACAGCAACTGTATTCTGACTAGATTTGAAGCCTACTCCACAGAAGAAATCCATGCCTGGTGCTGCGAACCTTGCCAGGTATCCTACTGCTTTCATTCTGCTAAGCAGACGATGTCAAGCTGACTTCTAAACACAAACGTCCTCCCCATAGGCAACTGCCACCCTGGGTAAGAGAAGCTTTTTTTCTGCAGAAATGAAGGCAGACACACAGGACTGGTCAGAGTGCTGAGAACATGTGACTCTTGGGTGCTCAGCTCTAGCTGGAACTTTCCACATCACCCCACCAACATTCACGGAAGAGGAGACAGAAAGAACCTATGAGTTGGGGGAACGGGAAGAGTGCTGAACTTACAGCAGCTGTGGGAATCTGCACAGGCAGGAACGAGACCAAGTCAATAATAAGGTAAGTGAACATTCCAGAGGACAGAACTAACTGGAATCCATGGTTACATAAAAAAAAGATGGGAGGGGAAGCTTCCTTCAGGGTAGGAAGCCAGAGTATGGGGGTATCTGAGGGCAGCAGAGGTAGGGATCACAGGGTGAATATGACCAAGATACACCGTATATATTCATGAGCTTGTTAAAGAATAAATTAAAAATACTTAACAAAGAAAAACTGTCTTCCTTTTAATTTACAGGTTAAAAGGAATACTGGTGAAGCGAGAACCATGGTTTGGCCAGGTCTACCCACAGCTACATCTCCCTTATCCGAAACTGTTCAGGATAAGGTGCCAATATTTACACAGAACAAGTTTGCTTACCATAGCACTAAGAAGTTTTGGTTATTTAGAGACAAAGTATCCCAGGCTGGTCTCAAACTAACCACGTAAAGGATGATGGCTTTGAACTCTTATCTTCCTGCTCCAGCTCATAAGTGCTGGAAAAAGCATTAACTCTTGATAATTTAAACAGTTTTGCTTATTTCAACACTCAGGAAGCAGAGGCAGGAGGATCTCTGTGAATTTTGGGCTAGCCTGGTCTACATACATAGAGTTCTAGGTCAGTCAGGGCGACATAGTGAGACCCTGTCTCAAAGGGAAAAAAGTTTTGTTTAACTCTTATAAAACGTCTTTTCATTAAATTAGATTTTCATCTACATACCTTCTACATACCCTATTTAATGTACAGGGATTTTTTTTAACAGTGATAATTTAGAAGAACTACAGAAAACAGATCTTTAGTTAAAAGGTCAGGAGGTAACACATACAATATTTAAAAGTTTTGTTTTTCTATTTCCCTTTATTATGACTTAAATGGTCAGATTTCATCAGCTAGTTCCAAGATGCTGGGCGTTCTGGCGAGTCAGTTGGCTAGGGTGAGCGGAGCTGGGTGACAGGATTTCCCTCTGCACTAGGTCTCTGCTCACACCAGAGGGTTAAAAAACTCACACCCAACAGTTATTTCTACAAATTTTGCTATCCTTAAGCAATTTTAAATTAAAATAGTATTCAAAGAGGCAAAAATAATATTATTACCAAGATGTATTAGTTTATAGAAATGAGGGAACTTATATAAATGTTAACAACAATTATTATTATTCACTTAGCACACATGTATCTAGAAGACATACTGTTCTTATCCATTTTCTCTTAATTTCAATAAAATATTAATCAGTTAAGGTGTTTAGTTATTTTGATTGTCAATTATGTTCCTCTGGGGATACTGCACTCAACTGTCTGTCTCCTTTCTTTTTGGTTTTTCAAGACAGAATTTCTCTGTGTAGCCCTGGCTGTCCTGCAACTCGGTTTGTAGACCAAGGTGGCCTCAATATCACAGAGATCCACCTGCCTCTGTCTCCCGAGTGCTGGGGTAAAAGGCATGTGTCACCACCGACTGGCTTTTCAAATGCCAATTTTACTTTATAATTCAAGTATGGAGCAGTCCTGGCTTAAAAATGAAAATTTGAGATCAAAGCATAAAACATTTGCTTTTTATTTGTTATTATACAAAGTAGAAGACGTTGCAGCGTCCTCACCTTCCTCTCGTGGCCTTCTGCAGGACCTTCATGCCCGCCATGACGCAGGACCTCCCTTCTAACTCTGTGTTCTTCCAGAGGCTGCCGTCCAGGTACACTTCCCCAAATATCCCGCAGGCATCCTGCACTAGCAGGCAGCAACTGCAAAGAACAGCATATTTATGTTCTAAGTCAGAGAACCAAGAGGATCCGTCTTCCCTGAAACTCCACTGCAGTCGCCTTCCTAATGGTGAATAAGGGCAAATGAAGTTGGATTCAAGTACATTTGTGCATGTATGCGTGCGTGTGTGTGTACACATGCAATATGTTATGGGCATTTGCATGCCACAGCATATGCACGAGGGTCAGAAGACAACTTGTGGGAGGCAGTTCTCTCCCTTCACCGTGTTAGTCCTGAAGACTGAACTCAAATCGTCAGGCTCTGCAGCAGGTGCCTTTGCCCTTTGAAACATCCTGCTGAACTTTGTTTTGATTTGGTACATGCAAGTATTTAGATCACTAGCCACACAATAAAGGAGACAAAATGATATTTCAGCATGCAACCCTCAGCCATTGTGATGGAAAACATGATAAAGATGACTACACTCTCAACTAAATGCATCACTGCTGCCCAGAAACAAAGGCTCCTCTTTCCCTGCTTCTGTTCTCTTCCCTGAGTGGATGCTCAACACCTAAAAGCTTCAGTGCACAATTCTGAAAACGATACAGAACTTCCCCCGAGAAGGCACAAAAGTCACAGACATGCACATTCCCATAACATAAAAATCACTGTCCATCTTAGCTAGGTTTCTACTGGTGTGATGAAACATCATGACCAAATGCAAATGGGACAAGAAAGAACTTATTTCATCTTACATTTCCAGATAGTCTACCATGGAAAGAAGTCAGGGCAGGAACTCAAGACAGGGGCCTGGAGGCAGGAACTGAAGTGGAGGCCATGGAGGAGCACTGTCCACTGGAATGCAGATTATTGAAACTTGCCAGTTAATAAGCAGAATTTCAGTAGTAACTCATGTCTGGAATTCTAGCACTCAGGAAGCTCAAGGCAAGGCTAGAAGAAGTTACAGGCCAGCCTGCGCTACAGAGTGATTTGCTGATTAAAAAACTTCCAGCACTTGGGAGGTAAAAGCAGGAGGGTCAGGAGTTCTAGCCCAGCTTTGGCTACTTCAGAACTTGTCTCAAAAGAAAAAACTAAAAAGAAAAGAAAAATCAAGGGAGTAAATACATGTTTTAAGAAAGAGTGTATTATTTTTTAAAATTTATTTTATTTTACGCGCATTAGTGTTTTGCCTGCATGTGTGTCTATGTGAGTGTGTCAGACCCCCTGGAACTGGAGTTGGAGACGGTTGTGAGCTGCTATGTGAGTGCTGGGAACTGAACCCGGGTCCTCTGAAAGAGCAGCCACTGCTTTTAACTACTGAGCCATCTCTCCAGTCCCAATTATTAAGAGTGGAAAACTCAACAAATACTGGTCAAAATGTTTAATTATCAGGATGATGTTTAATTTTCAATCTTTATACTCTTAATAGCCTCAGAATATACAAAATGTAAGCTATAAAAAATTAGAGACATTAGCAAATCCACATTTATTTTAACACACCTCTTCCAGTTACTGAAAGGCCAAGAGAAGATAAAGCAAAAATTAAAAAAAAAACCCTTTTTATATACCCAATAAGTTTGATTTGCTGGATGAACATCTGAAAAGTTCCCACAGTTAAAAAAAGTGCTTTCTTAGGCATGAAGATTTAATTAAAAACTGACCACGCCACTGGCTTTAAAGCAAGACTCAATGAGTTTCAAATAAATTTATAAAGGCCACAACCTGTCTCTGATATAATTAAATGAGAAACCAAGCAAATAATAACATTTAAAAAATCTTACATTTATAAATTTTATTTCATTTTTTTAAAAAGGCAGGGTATTTATTTAAAAGTAGTTATTACTACCATTATTACTGTATGAGTGTATGTGTGAGTGTGTGTTTGTGTGTGTGTGGCAGCGATCCTGCCATAGTGCGAATGTGTAGGTCAGAGGACAACTTTGTGAAGTCAGTTCTCTCTTCCACCTGGGTTGAACACAGGTCACTATGCTTGTGTATGCAAGAGTCTTTACCTACTGAGCTATCTTGCCAGTGAGTGAGGGCCTTACTTTGCCTATGCTGATTTCAAACTCACTGTGTCATCAATGAAATTCTGATCTTCCTGCCACCACTGTTCAAAGTGCTGGAATTACAGATACACACCACCATGCTAGCTTTGGAAATTATACTTATCATTACTTGTTTGTATATTATAATATTTTGTTATACTATTTTTATATATGAATTATATGTATGTGTATACATATATATACCTGGCTCCATAGAGTACATGCTGGATTGAATTCAAGATTCTCCTTTGTCTACCTCCCAAGATGTGGGATTACAAGTATGAGCCATAATGACCAACTGTTTTTGGATACCGTAACATCCTTTAAACCCACAAGTCAAACAGAAAATTATAATTAGAAAGAAAATACTATGATATACTTGATAAAAATGAAACGTTTATGAATGTTAGAGAAATAACAGTATTTAATAATAAAACTGTATTTTTCTATTTTATTTATTTGTTTGTTTGCTTGTTTATTTATTGTGGTAGTGGGAATTTAACCTAGGGTCTTGCACCTGCCAGCTCTTGCCACTGAGCTTTATCTTCTGTCTTCCTATTTATATTTTAAATTAATTTTCTATGTCTGTATCACAAATTCTACATCAAACTTCTGCAGTTGCCAGTTCTTCCTTAAGCTGCTGCATCCCACTAGCCCAGTCCTAAAGCAGCTCTCCTGGAGCCCTCTCCGGGACAGTGCACATCTGCCAATGACTACACTCGGGCTGTGCCAATCATTCTGCCACAAAATCTGGGAGTTCATTTTGCTGCTTTGCTACATGGGACCTCTTATTTCCTATAGTATATACATTTCCTTCCTGTTTTTTAAATTTTATTTTATCTATTAGGGTGTGCGCATCCACATGCATGTATGTGGAGTAAGATGAAAACTTGGTGGAGTTCTTTCTGTCCTCCCACTTTTATGTGGGTTCTGGGGATTGAACTCAGCCATTAAGCTTGCTGAGCAAGGCCTTTGCCCATGGTGTCACCTCACTAGCCCCATATAATAGTATATATATATATATATATATATATATAAGTATTAGAGTGTGTGAGGCTATCTTTCCCTCTTAAATACTTTCTGAACTTAGGAGCACTCATTTTGCAGATTCCTGGAAAGGGAGAAGTAGAAGGAGACATGTTGGAAATTGTTCATGAAGTTGTTGATCCTCTGTGCTCTAAACATCTCGGTCCACTGAGATGGCTATCTCAATTAGATCTAGTTTTCCATTTAAAGTCCAATCATGCTTTCTCTACCCCTTACTTTCAGTTGTTTTCAGCACCCTGTGAGGGTAAGAATGGCACTCTCTGCTAGAAGCCATTGACAGGCCTCCTCACTTCCCAGCTATACCCTCTCTACTTCGTCTAAAGATGTACATCTAGGTAGGGCCATGGGCATGGGGGTGGATGGAGGTCTGTGGCCGGGCTACATTTCCTGAGAAGGTCCTAGGCTTTCCTACAGGGAGATAGGAGTCAAAGTGGTCCTCTGCAAATGATTGCATTAAGGCCTGTTAAATGTCACTGTTTTAAAAGTTAGGATTAAAAAATGCTATGAAACCCAATATAAAGTTCTTCTCTTTCTTGGCTGTACTAAGAAGGGAGAGGTGGGAAACTGATACCACTATTTCCCGGTTTGCTTGACTATTGCTTTTATCTCAAATACAGAAGGGAGCTGGAAGCTACTTTTGTTTGTTATTTTGCCCTAGGGCAAGTGGTCCTGGATCTCATAAGAGTGCAGGCGGAGGAAGCCAGTAAGCAGTGTTGCTTCGCAGCCTCTGACTCCAAGTTCCTCCTTGAGTTACCGCCCTGGGTTCACGCTGGCTGGATAGACTTTCCCATGCTCTACAAACAGAGCAGAGGCTAGTGACATGCTGGCTCATGCCTACAGTGGGTTTCCAGCAAACTTGTTAGCTTACAGCAGCACACAGTGAACTCCATCTGCTTGGTGAAACACAATCTCCTAAAATCAGTGCTGGCGCAGGTCTCTGCAGAAAAACTGCATGACCCACTTGCTTTCCTCAAGCCACTAGAAACACTGAAGGAAACCCAAATGGTTTCCAGCAAAGCAGCATTCTGCCAGAAATTGAGGACCTTGCAAAAATTATTTACCTATATGAGCTTGAGTTTCCTCATTTTTACATGGAAATCCTGGAAAACTAATGCAGAGAGCCGTGTCAAGGACTAAAGTGATCCACACAGCACAGGGCTGGTTCAGTGAATGGCACAGCACACAAGCCTTTCTTAGGTGGGTACATTTGATATCAAAGTTTAAAAACAATTTTTTTCATAAAACATTTTTGCACATGTCACATTGGGCAAACAATCATATCTTCCATGTGTTTACTTGATAATTTGTCAGATATTGCTGGCTTATAGAAATACAGTTAACCTGTATATTGAACCATGGAATCACTTCTTAATTTCAGTTTTGCTTTTTCACTTCCAATTCTGTTTGTTTTGCTTTGAAACAGTGTCAATAAAAAATCCTAAAAAGAAGTGTCTGGATGTGAACAAAAAACTCCTGGAAGGAGTCTGTGCCTGCAGAGACTGGCGGACTATTGGAATCTTGGTGCCGTGGAGAGATTGGGACTTGGGAGTTTCAGAAGCTATTTCCTTTATCGTGGGCTAGTGCTAGCCTTCTGGAACAGCCGTGCCTTGCCCTACTCTGTATCTGAACTAACACCTCATGATAATAAGCAATAAACAGCTCTTAGAAGCTATTAGCTTTAGCAGAACACTAGAATCCACCATTCCAAGAGCTAAGAATGTCATCAGATAACATCCTAGGCCTCTCCACTCATCTTGTTGGACCCACCTCTCTGGTGTATCCATCAATATATTTTAAACTTGTCTCGATTTATGACTTTCTCTGTTCCATAAAACTATAAAAACTTCATGAAACTGCTTCCACATTAGAACATGGAATTTACAGTAACCTACATCCATGTTCCCAGGGCCACAGTCACTCATAAAGGCTTTAGCAAAATAAACTATCTCTTACTCTCTTTAAGATGAGAGCAGTGGCCGGGTGGTGGTAGCAGCGCATCCCTTTAATCCCAGAACTCAGGAGGCAGAGGCAGGCGGATCTTAGAGTTTGAGGCCAGTCTGGTCAACAGAGTGAGTTCCAGGAGAGCTAGGACTACACAGAGTAACACTGTCTCAAAAAACAAAACAAAAAGCAAATAAAACAAAACAAAAAGATGAGAGCTGTGTGGTTTTTATGTTGACAACTGTTTCTCAAGTAGCTTAGGCTGGTCTTGAACTTGTTGTGCATCTTAGGATAACCTTGAACTTTTGATCTCCTACCTCTACCCCAAGTGCTGGATTATAACATGTATCGTTACTTTGTTTAAATAACTCATTAAGTATAAGTAAGGTTGTTTCATGAGCACAGGTTGGGGCTTATTTACTGGAGTATGGGTAACTTTACCAGTAGCTACACCACTGAAGAAAAGTGACTCTTTTTCCTCTATCAGTCATTAACTGTCCCAGCTTTTCAGACAGGGGTGGGTCCTCATGAGCCCCTTCTTAATCCACGCTGAGCTGTTGCTAGGCTCAATTTTGTGAGAGTAACCCACAGCTATTGTGAGTTCCTGAGAATAGCGGCTACGTCATGTCCAGAAGACAGCATTTTACAGTTGTCTTAGGGATTGATGCTATTGCTGTGATAAAGACACTGACCAAAAGCAACTTGGGGAGGAAAGGGTTTATTTCATCAGATGGCTGTAGTCCATCACTGAGGAAACTCAAGGCGGGAACTGAAGCAGAGGCTGTGGAGGAACACTGATCACTGGCTTGCTCAGCCATCTTTCTTATATGATCCAAGACCACCTGTCTGGGGTGGCACCACCCACAATGGGCTGGCTCCCACATCAATCACTGATTAAGAAAATGCCCTACAGACTTATCTACAGGCATATCTTATGGAAGCTTTTCTTAATCAAGAGTCTCTTTCCCTAAAGGACTTGCTTATGTCAAGTTGACACAAACCTCACCAGCACAACACAGTCTTTCCTGTCCTCTAGCTTTTACACTCCTTCTCCCTCTGTTTGGATATATCTATCTCCTGAGTCTTGGGGGTGGGAAGAAGATAACAGAGACTGCCCGATCAGGGAAGAACAGTCAGCATTCACTTATTCACAGGACTTTGATCAGGCATGAGTTTTTGTACTGACCAATGCCTCCTGCTTCCTCAACTAATGTTGAAACCATTACTCTACGGGTATAAAAACAAACATTCAGGAGACTGTTATTCCCTAACGCCCATGCCACTGTTGCACCAGTGGCTCTATTCTACCAGCACTGGCACATTTTTCCCAACAGGGAATTGTAGCATCCAAGGTTTACTAATGGGCAAGATCACTGATGCCTCTTTTCCCCCATCATCCCAAATGAAGCCTTCTGTGAAAGCTACCACGCAGAGAGGAAGCTCCTGGCTCAGCTCCAGTTTGATTTTTTTCTGTGTTGTGATGTCTACATCAATATGCTCTCATCATCTAGTTCCAGTAGAGAACTGTCTGGTCCGAATAAGATTGTCTCCCAGAGGCTCATATATTTAAATACTTGTTCCCCAATTGGGGGAATTGTCTGTGGAGTGGGGGGAAACTTAGGAGATGAAGTCTTGCTAGAAGAAGTAGTCACTAGGGGCTAAGTTTGAGAGTTTATAGCCTCTCAGCTTCCTGCTTTTGCCACCATATTTCCTTCATGCTGCCATGCCTCCCACATGGTGATGGTCTCTATCCCTTTGGAACTCTAATCCAAAACACAGTCTTTCATTCTGAGGTGCTTTTGGTTATGGTATTTTATCACACCAGAAAATACATATAACATATCTCAAAAGATAAAATACAAATGGCCGAGAAACATTTTTTAAAATGTTCAACATCCTTATTCACCAGGAAAATGCAAATTAAAACCACTTGGGGATTTCACACTCCCACTCCTGGCAAAACTGTCAGGGTTTAAAAAAGAAAAGAATAAAGAAAGAAATTAAGAGGACAGATTGTAGCATGGATGTAGGGAAAAGGGAACATTTACTCACTGACCGTGGGAGTGCAAACTGGTAGTCACTATGGAAATCAGTGTGGAGGTGCCTCAAAAAGCTAGAAATAGATCCACCAGGAGATTCCTACTTTAAAAAAAAACTAAAAAACTTTGTTTTTCAACCCAGGCTGTTGCCAATAGGTTGCTTTCCACAAACTGATAGCAAGACCCCATTGCTGAAGACAAATCCACACTATTCATTGAACACGGACAGGTTGAGCTGGTGCCTACACAGACCCTTCAGCCCCATGAGACATTTTGGTAATATATATTTTTGCTTTGGTTTTTCCACTTGTCTTCCTTACTCTGATTATAGTCTCTGAAGGCACTGATAACTCTATTATCTTTTTTACTATTTTAATCATTTATTATTTACTTATTTTATTGTGTGTATATGCACAATGGGGGTGGGGCGACTTGCTGTGGAGCATGTAAAGAAGTCATTGCACAAACTAGTGGAGTAGGTTCTCTTATCACTATGTAGGTTCTGTTGCTGGAACTCAGGTAGCCAGGCTTTCATGGCAAGTATCTTTACCTACCTTACTTTAAGGTTCTTATTCATGATTTCACAGAATCAACTTTTTTGCTTTTGCTTTTTGCTTATGTCATTAGTTTCTATTCATATTCATATTTCCCCTATTTTCAAAAAAATTTATTCTATTCTTTTCATTTTAGAAAAAGGAAGGTTCATTAATTTCAGTCTTTTTTAAAAAAGTGTGAACACTTTATCTGCATGGGTGTGTCTGTGTGTGGCATGTGACAGACGAGGCTAGAATGTAATATAGCATAGTGACTGAGAAAATACTCTTGGCTAACTGTTATAAATCTATATAAATTTGAGTCATGAGATACTGAAGACTAAGCATTTCTCAAGTGACATTGCCACCTATTTGCAAATATATAATGCATTTGTAGCTGTACATAGGACAGTTAAATCCTGGTAGGTGAGATTATGACTTTGTTATTATTTTATTGGACAGAAGGAAACGTGATTGGATGTCAAGCTGACAAGGGATGGACTTGTGATCGCTAATCTTGGTTGTCAACCTCATTACAGCTGGAATTAACTGGAACCAAACTGTTGGGCACTCCTGTGAGGGATTTTCTTAATCAGATTATTTGAAGCCTATGTCTGGGCCACACCTTCTGGTGGCAGCATACAGAAAAGGGAAACTCTGTTTGCTTGCTTGCCCTCACTCTCTCGGCAGCACCATCTATCAGGTTGCTGCAGCGTTTCTCCACAACATTACAACTAACTTTTTCAGGAGTCTAATGTAGACTGAAGAACAACAGCTCTACAGCAATCCTCCAGGACTCTGATTGGGACTGCTAAGGCATCCAGTCTTGTGAACCAATCAACCACTGGATTCTTGGTGCTTCCATCATGAGAAAGCCATTGTTGGACTACTTGGATCACATCCTGTGAGTCAGTCTAATAACCCCCTTTTAACATGTATTGATTCTACATATTTGTTTCTTTAGGGAACCCTGACTAATAGAAGACCATTTCATTTTAAAAGCTCTGAACACAATGGTTAAGAACAGCAACCCTGCCCAGTACTAGCTATTACAGCCTCTGTTCACTGTATCCCAAGTACTCTCGCAGTCTGTGGCTGCCTGGATTGCCTGTGTCAGGTCTCTGTCCATAGAGCTGAGAGGACAGGAACTGCTTAACTTGCCATCACGAACCTGAAAATCCAAACTCCTCAATGCAGGCACAATGGTTTATGCTGGCTACTCTGGATGGTGACGAAAAGCCATGAGACCCTGTCTCAAAAGCAAGCCCCAAACTAACAAGGTGGCAGAGTGAACACAGCACAGATGGGCAAGAGTACAGGCTTGCTGTTCACATTTATCTGACCAGAACAATGTATGGGTGTGGATTCCCTTCATAGACAAGGAGCTTCAATGATTTTAGTTCAAAGGTATCTATACAGACACACGTATTTACAGCAGGCTGCAGCTCAGACACCACCACGTGCGAATGCTGTACATTGTGTGGCTATGTCCTGGAAGACAACAGCAAGTGTAGCATCATCTTCTGAAGGACCTGAGACACGGGGACTAGCACAGCCAAGCCAGGAGAGCTGTGTGTAAGGAGATTTGACATTTTAGTGATGCTATGAATTAGTGTGACGCAATGTTCATACAAACTATATTCCACGTTGGGAAGTAGACTGAGATTCATCCTTTAGCTGTAATGGCACTGGGTAAGGTAAACTTGCACACTGATTCACATCAAGAGATCTCTCAGCAATGTTTACGGGTCACGTGACTCAGGTGAGAGGGACACTATCTCTAGGAGATATATTTAGATTACGAAGAGAAAAATGTCTCACAGGGGGGCAGTAAGATGCTAATGGTTAGAATAAGAGAGCCCCAGAACAGGATTCATTCCACGAGACAGCTCACCATTCTGTGCTTGGAATAACATCCTAAGAAGTGAGTATCTCTCTTTAAGTACTGAGGCACTTAAGTAAAGCAAACTCCCCTAACCAGTTTCCCATGTCTCTGGCTGTTACCATGTGGCACAGAGAAGCTTGCAAGGCCTGGAGAGGAGACTTCCTTTTGAGCTCTGTGGCTGATGAACAAGACTCCATACTGGCCCTGCAAGTGCCAGTCCTCATGCCCATGCAATCCAGGCGACTTTAATTTGTTAACACCCACATGAATTCCTATAACTTTTCCAAACTCAAAATTTTAGTTTCTGTCACACATCTGTAAAATCTGAATTGCTAGTAATATACATGTATTTGTTGTTATAGGTGTAATCTTTATGTGAAAGCAACGAGAGAGAGATGAAAACAGCATAAAGACTCCCTGATCATGGGTCTTATGGCAGTGATCTCATCCATAAGTGCAGTTATATTTATAAAATAAGGTTTTGTTAAGGATAAAATAGTAGATAACTTAAAATGCAGTACTAGTTTTGCCCTTGTCCCAGCCAGTCACTCAGTTTAACCACAGCAATCAGGAGACATATTCACAGTAGTGAATACAATGGCACAGGCCTGTAAGCCCAGTACCAAGGCAGACAGTTCATGATTTGAGGCCATCTGGGGCTATATATAGCAAGTTCAAAGCTACTCTGTGATACATAGTAAGACCCTGTCTCAAAAAATAAACAACAGAAGGAAAGCAGATGTTTGTGAAACCACATTAACCTTTCCAGCAGCACAAAAATCACACATAAAAGATCTTACATGCTCGATGCATAAAGGGCCTAAATTATATAGCTAGTATTTGCCTTAGAAAAAGGTTCCTGTGTGTGTGTGTATGTGTGTGTGTGTGTGTGTACATGCTGGGGATTGAACTCAGGGCCTAATGTGTGCAAATCAAGCACTCAATCAGAGCTATATCCCAATTGTGAAGTTTTTATTTTTTGCCTTTATCATCTTCTTGAGAATGTTTCAAGAAATTATAAAAACTAAAACTATATAATAAATGACAAAGAAAGCAAACTAGATTTGTAGAAGGAGATTTAAATGGTATAATAATTTAATAACTCCTCTGAGAATACAGACACACACACACCCTTCCACACTGTATAACTTCCCTTTATTTGATTCAGTGGTGTGATTTCAGCGCTCCATAGAGAGGGAACCAGGGAACTGTGGACGTGTGTGTCAGCACATGCACATGTGCCAAGAAGGAAGATTAAGTGGCCATGTGGGTGTTTACACTGAGATCGGAACAGTTCTTAGCAGTCCACCAGGAATTCCGGGAATCTAGTCAGGCTGGCTGTTCTACTCTAGGTCACTGTCAGAGGCAGCAATCTCTAAGATCAACAAGATCTTATTCTCTACTTCCTAATCTCTCACAAGCATCAACTCAAGAGAAAGGGAGAAGAAACTAGAGTATGAAGTATGAAAGTAAAAACCAAGAGACAAAGAGAGGGGCACGGGAGCAGGAGGAAGCCGGAGAGGCTTGGCCCTGAAGGAGAGAGGAGGTCCCCAGAACACAGGAGGAGGGCTGCTTCCTCCAGCTGGGAACTAGACCACAGGACACCGTGTTCCCTTTTCTCAAAAACAACCAAGCATGGGATCTCAAAGTAAACAGTTAATCCTACTGTTTATCTTTTTTAACATGAAGAGATGTTCACAACATGGTTTTTGCTGTACAAAAATGTTTCTTATTCATTTAAAGATCATATTTTTTTTTGCTAAAATGAGACACGAGCTCCCTGCCTTCTCTTTCTCTTAAAATGTTTTTGTGTTGAAAAGGGGTTTCCCTATGTATCCCAGGCTGGACTCAAACTTGAAGCAACTCCGCTGTTTCAGTTTCCCAATGCTGGCATTACAGGCATGTGCCACCATGAACTTTCCAGTATCCCTGGACAGGGGCAAATGACAGTGTCCCTTGCTAAATGTGTACTTGGTATGGTTTTAATACCCTGTAGGAGCCATGTCCCCCACCACTGTCACAATACCAAGCAGTTCCTATGAGATTATGGATGACCTTGCTCACGTTATCAGGCACCCCGGAAATGATAGTCTGTCTACACTCAGGCAAACAGTTTCAGGAAGCAAAGAAGGCAGAACAGTTGCAGACCTTATGTTACAAAGGTTTCCTCATTCCCAAGACCCTCAGCCCACCTCTGTGAGAGTCACAGCCAGAGCCCCCAAACCCCTCAATTTCTAGTTTGAGTGAGGCTGCCCTACGTTGTGTGCTTCAACAAACAGCCCTATCTGCTGAATGTCTCTGCTGCTTCAGAAACCAAAAGCGTTCTATATTTTGAGGGGATGGGGTACAGGAAAAAAGTCTCATGTAGCTCAGGCCTCAATGTGCTTACTAAGGATGACTTTGGACTTCTGATCCTCCTTTTTCTGCTGCCTGAGTACTGGAATTATAGGTGTTTAGTACAATTACTAGTTTAATGAAGAACTGGGAATAAGCATAGGCCTAAACTAGTCCCTCTGAATGTGGCTGACAGTTGCATGGCTGGGGCAGACTGAGGGNNNGGGATCCTATTCTCTTTGGATATATACCTTGCTCAGCCTAGATGTAGTAGGGAGAGCCTTAGACCTTCCACAAAGCAAAGTGCCTTATCCTCTCTTAGGATTAGAGGGGATGGGGTGGGAGGGTGTGTGGAGGGAATGGGAGGACGGGAGGGAGTGGGGATTTGGATTAGTATTTTGTTGGTTTTTTTTTTTAAATCTAATAAAAAAACAAGAAAAAAAAGAACTGGGGGATCAAATACAGGGCTTTGTTCATGGCGGCAAACGATCTCCTGCCAAGCTCCACCTCCACCCCCCACACCATGATCTTTAACCTGTGTAACTTAGATTGGCTCTGAACTCCTGACCTCCCAGCATTGTCTCTGGAGTGCTGGGATCACAGGCATACGCTACTGTTTGGTTTGCAATGATTCCCTGATCACCGACCTCCTCCCACCTTTGTCATTTCTGCCATCTGGAAATTACTAATCTGTTCTTACTAAAAATTTATCACTTTAAAAAATGTCATATACATAGAATCAGCCAGTATAATCTTTGGAGTTGGACTCATTCCCCTCGGTATATTCCTTGGTACCATAAGTCTCATGCTCTTTATCAGCAGTTGCATTGAGATAGAAGCAAACATTAGCAGTGTACAGAACAGTGCTTCTGAACCCCTATGCTGTGACCCTTTAATACCGTTCCTCATGTTGCAGACTCCTAAACATAAAATTGTTGCTACTCCATAACTGTAATTTTGTCATTGTTATGAATCGTAAAGTAAATATCTGATATGTATGATATCTGATAGGTTACATTAAAGTGGTCAAGACCCATAGGTTGAGAACCACTGACATAGAGTATGCTGCATATATCATAATGTTTCTATGCTTACCCTTTTTGCTGAGTAATGTTCTACTACATGTATATATCTCATTTTAAAACTTGTTCATCAGCTAATGAACATTAGGGTCTGTTTCTACTCTACATATTAAGAGTAATTCTACCATGAAAATATGATTAGTTATATATTTTTAAGTCTCATAGGCTTAAACTGAGGCTGAAATTATCCTGTGATGTTGTGGAACAACCTTTTTATACACTGTGAAGATGTACCATTCTGATTGGCTTAATAAAGAGTTGAATAACCAATAGCTAGACAGGATTTTCAGGCACCCAGGATGCTGGGAAGAAGGGCTGAGTCATGAGGAAAGACCAGGACTCAAAGCAAGCAGCATACGCATTACAAAGTAAAGGTAACCAAGCCATGAAAAAGGATGTAGATTAAAAGATATGGGTTATAAATAGTTAGAAACAAGCCTAAGCTATTGGCCAAGCTTTCATAATTAAAAGTCTCTGTGTCATGATAGGGGAACTGGCTGGCGGGACAGAGAAAGACTAGCTACACTACTATAAGGTAACTTTTAACATTTTGAGGTTATGCTAGATTATTTTTCCAAGTGGCAGCACTGTTTTACAACCCCAGCAGAAGTGCTACCTCATTAAGGTTTAGATTTATATTTATTCATGGCTACTGGTGATCACTGTGTGCTTACTGCCCATTTTCTGCATCTTCTTTGTAGAAATGTTTGTTCAAAAATTTGACCATTTTAAAAATCTGAGTCTCACATAGTCCAGGCTGTTGTTGAGCTTGCTATGCTACATGTCTCTCATGTTGTTTTTTTTTTACTGCTACGGTGTATACAATTCTTGCTTTCCTTTGTAGTCAAAATGGCTTCTTTCTATTTTAGTAAAAAAGAGGAGGGATGGAAGGATCTGCTCTAGTACAGCTTATTACTCAAACTACATCAGCAATGGTTGTATTTCTTTCACTTATTCCCCAGGCTACCCCAAATGAGTGGCTATTTGTACCTACTTTATCATTCATTAAAATCACATGGGACAATAGAGTAAAGAGTAAGACATAGATCAACCATGGGAATACACTTTTAAAATATCACAGGGAATATACAGTTTATTATGTTTTCCTCCGGCCACCAAATGGCACAGTAGCCAAGAAGCATTATCACACACTTTTTTAGCTAACATCTGAGAATGTATGATGCTTTAACCCCCNCCCCGCTTGTTTGCAGTGGAGCAATGTCTCTTCAGTACATGTAAGGGGTATGTTCATTGGGTTTATCTTGACTGTTAATTGATATATAAGAGCCCAGCCCACTGTTGGTGGCATCATCCTTGGGCAAGTGGTACTGGGCTACATAAGAAGGCCATTTAAGCATGAGCCCGAGAGTAAGCCAGCAAGCAATATTCCTGCATGATCTCAGCTCCAAGTCCTGGCCTGAATTCTTGCTATGACTTCTCTCAATAACAGACTCTAACTATTGTGAACTAAAATAACTCAGTAACGCTAGTGTGAATTCTGAGTAGTTCTATAGATGTGTCAAGTCTCATGGGAATAAATTGGGCGTGAAACAACGGTGTTTTAAGGCAATCCCCTCACACACACATTGCTCTCCATCAGAATGTTTTATCACATCAACAAAAAGGATGATAGAATACTGGAGCAACTTTCAGGGTTCTGTAGGAGCCAAAGGAGGGTCTGAATGCAATGCACCATGGGAAGAGTGCATTGCTGCAACCAGCCTACTGCACAACGGGGAGCACATGGCTGAACCGTGCTTAGACAGTCTGCTTCTGAGTCAGGGTTTCCCATTCTTCAGTGCCCCAGAAGCCAGTCTTGTCTAATGTAATGGCTTATTAATGATCTCAGCTGTGAAGTACACATATGCACTCTACCTGCTCTGACTCTATCAGATGAAAAACAGCTTTCAATAAAATACACACACAAGCCCTCCCCATAATATTAATGAAAACCATGTAAGTTATTATACAATTCTAGGAACAGCTGTTCTAGGAACAAAATTATTGAAACATGTTAAATTGTTTTAATGTACTTTAAATAAATTATTTTCAATATTCAAAACTAAACCATATTCAGTTTCCTGTCCTAGGAAACTAGCCCAGGGGCTAAGCAGTCACTGTTAGAAGGCAACCTCTTCCTCCCAGGGAGTTGCTCCTAGGTGCTGCTCAATAGGCCTCCCAACTTCCTACCGAGTGGGGTACTGTCATCTGACCTCATGCTGGCACTGGACACCATCAGGCCCATTTTGCCATGGCCTACCCTACATCTTCTTGTTCTTCACATGAATAGACTGGCCAAGCCTCCTACCTGGTCGCTCTGTTGCTGACCTTCCTTCCTGCCAGCCTTCAGGAGATTATGGGCTTCCCTAACCCGCTTACATCTCTTAATCAGTTCTGTAAAGATTAAAACATTCAAACCCTTTCCAATTTACTAAAAACTTCTAAAGTACAGAACTTGTTTCTCCCCTGATTTATAGCAGAGAAGTTCCTCTTGAAGCCTCTTCATCTCCAAGTGAGTTTACATCTGTCCCATATCCATGAGAACTTCCTATGGTCCTGGTGGGGCACTGGCACTGGCACTGGTCCTCTCACCCGTGTTTCCAGCCTCTAGAGCACCACAGAGCATCTTGTCAATATGTCTCTCTTCTCTGTGACCAGTCAGAGCTCCAAATCATTATCTGTGTTTCATTGCCATAACACTGGCATTTTTCTCAGGTACATGATGATCTATCTCACTATTACTTTTCTTGTGGCTGAGTTATATGGATCCAATGAGTGCACAGGAGCCTCATACAAGCAATGGGCATTATCTATTATGTCACAGCAGAAGTGCCTGGTAGTGAGGGGAAGCCAGTGTCACATGATATTTAGAACAGATGTCATATTTGGTCATCAGCAGACCATAATGTTTTCAAATTATCTTAACATACCATTTTGAGACATTTTACTAAGCCAGGAAAATACAGATTTAATTTAAATGAATTTTATGATATATGATGTTAAAAAATTCATAGTTCGGGTATAGTCTTCTATCAGCTCTACTGTTCACTTCTAACCCTGGAATATAATGGAGGGTGAGTCTTGAGGCATTTTTCTGGAGTGTGGGTTGAGACTGGATTCTCAACCATTCTCTTGCCTCAGTTTGTTTCTTCTGAACCTTTTTTTTTTCGTGGAGGGGGTGCAAGGCAGAAGTCATTCTTTGAGTTGCTTCTGGCTTCACCACAGGGTTGCTGCTTCTAAGACAGCTGCTGATCCACAGCTCTGGGCATTAGTGGGAAAAACACTTACCCAGAAAATGTAGCTTAAGCACCATTCTTTCTTTTTCTTGTCAACATTCCATGCTCAAGCCTCAATATTTTATCTTATCCAAACACAGAAGCAGACACTTTGCGAAGGAGCCCTGCTTTCTCCCAGTACTGAGAAGCGAATATTTGTTTGCCAGCTGTAGTTAACCATTGCCCTGCAACCTTTGAGTAGGTAGAGCTTGGCAAAGTGTGCACATGCAGTCTTTCACACACCAACACACATTCACTTCTGTCTATTCACACCACAACTATCAGTCTGTTTTGAAAGCCACGAGTTGTAGACTACCTCTAAGTCTGATTAAATAATGTGATGTTTACTTCTTCCTTTACCATTTGGACCTCACAGCTCAAATTCAATATGCTAAACAACTAAAATGGAGTGTATCTTCTCAGTGCTTTCCAATTCCTTTCTCTCCCGAATTCCTTATGCCATTTAGTAGACCAGCACCATCTTGCTAGCCGAGCCTTAAAGGTCTTCCATACTCTTCCATTCCTCTGCCTCTAATCATTCACAGATTATTGCATTTTCTAATTGCTACAGGCATGTACCAACTCTTTATTTATCAGTTTGTCCTCATAAAGGAATTAGAGCATTTTCCTCCTCTAGTTGCATTTATAACTACTTTCTCCTATGTTCCAAAAATTCTAATAGCTGTGTAAGACATAAAGAATAAAATCCAGGGGGCTGGAGAGATGGCTCAGAGGTTAAGAGCACTGGCTGCTCTTCCAG
>LOJH01012659.1:0-11840 GCA_001685095.1 Ellobius talpinus
CTTATTAGCTCTTGTACCTTATATTAACCCATTATTTTTATCTATGTTAGCCACATGGCTCAGTACTTTTTTTAGCGGGCAGGTCACATCCTGCTTCTTTTGTGATCTGGGCAGGATTGGGAGGAATGGGCTTCCTCCTTCCTAAAATTTTCCTGTTCTCATCGCCCCGCCTCTACTTCGTGTGTGGTTGACCTGCCTATACTTCCTGCCTGGCCAATCAGTGTTTATTTAAAACATGATTGACATAATACAGACAATTCTCCCACACCAGAGCTGCAACTAGAAGAAGAAAAAGAGAGAGGTGGAATCTTCAGAGTAAAAATGGAAGCTTGTAGCTGAGGACTGTGATGAATGGAACTTGGTGCATGGGAAGTCCGAATCAGCAGGGAGTGCAGGGCGCATCACATGCAGCAAACAAAACCCATCAGGAAATTCACACTTCAGAAGATGCATCCAGGATACATGCCTCAAAGTGTTATATCCGTTCAGAGCCATGGTCCAGAGTGAAGATCATTTCTAGCAATTTAGCCATCTACAATCAATCCTGTTTATTTGAAAGATTCCAGGTTTTATGAAACACTTAGTGTCAGATATGTCAGATTGCTGTTCAATGTAAATATAAGTACTTTCTACTGTGAAGGACTCTTAGACGTTTTGGAATGTAAATAAACGTGTACAATGCTTACACTATCAGAGAGTACAGGGCTGCAGCATTGCCCAAAGAAATTAATGGAGCCAGCTGTGACAGCACATCCTGTCAGGGATGCTGAAGAGGTAGAAGCAAGAGGATCATCAGTTTCCAGCCAAACCTGTCTACACCATTCACAGGTGATGTGAAGGGGGAAAGAAGAAGGTGTATGTGAGAGGAGGGATGAGAGGAAAGGACAGAGAGGAGGATGGGGAGGATAATAGCATGAAGGATGTTTGAAAAGTCAAGTGGAAACCTACTATTTTATAAGATTGTAAATAAGATGGGATACTCATGGGATAGATGCTCCTCCTAGAAACCATAAGTTTCCAACTAAACAACTAAAAAATCCAGTGCCAGGAAGTATGGGATACTTTCCATGTTGTTGCCCAGAGGACCCCTAAAGACGACCCTCACAAACAAGACACGCTATTGCTCTTTGTTGCCCAGGAGAATTTGAGGGCAAGATCCTATTGTTGAAAACACCACGTGCTTTGGCCACAGAATATGTAGAAATCGAGTTGGTGTTGGCCAATAAGTTTCTTCTCTGCTGGGTATCTTTCATAGTATTAGAAGGATCTATGCAGAGGGTTGTGTGGGTGGAGGAAGAGAGTCAACAAAGTCTTAGCCAACTGTGAACCCTGTGAACCATAATAATGACTGGTGTGGGTTGTATAACTATGGGTCTAACAGTAGCACAAATGTTATAGGAATAACCAGCCACTTTCTAATAGATATAAGGCCAGCTCCACCAGAGGGAACATATACCTGGTACTACAATTTTGCTAAAAAAAAAAAAGATGATTAAGGATATCACAGGCCCCAAGAGTGAACCTACTACTGCTATTTTGCTAAATGAGCATAACATCAAAATGTCTTCTAAATTCATATCTCTGTACACACAGATTAGTAAAACTCTCTGACCTTACCAGAGACATTTCTTTGTGCAGAGGGTAGTGATTAACACAGAACCAGACAACTGGTCAAAATGCAGAGTCTAGGTGTCAGGTGTCGTCAGAGTGCTCAGCCATAAACGAGATAAACCTATATCCTACCCCATCCCCACCAATGGTCAGGGGCCACCGCGGAGAAGGATGTGAAAAGACCGTAAGAATCATAGGCAGGAGGACTTGAGTGACACAGCATTGTTGGGAAAGAACAGTACTACTGTCCTCTTAAACTCAGTGCCTGTGGCTGCCTGCAGAAATCAAGTCAGCCAACATTCTAGAACAGAGGAGGGAAAGTCTCATGAGCCCCCACTCATAAGGAACTAATGACAGTTGATGACTTTCTGGGGTAGGAAAGTCTTTAAAGTTGTAGCCACTGGTAGGTTGAATGCACAGCAGGGGATGGCTTTATACCTATAAGTTATGGGCAGTACAAAGTGGACCCAGTGGGTTATCTCTTTTAAAAGCACCTGAAGTTGGGTATGGTGGGGAGTTGGAAGCCGGATTGTGGAGGAGTTTGGGAAAGTAGTGGAGGGTAAATATGATCAAATTATATTATATGAAATTCTCAAGAATATACATATGCATTCATATGGATGTTTTATTGAAGTGAAAGTCAGGCCATCATTTGGTATCAGACAGGAACAAAGACTTTACAGCCTAAGACTCTCACAAGGAAGGATCCTAGGTCACACTGCACCCACATGGTTGCTTGTGTTATGCTAAACTTGGACCTTAAGCAAAGAATGGCATTGATCAAGAACACCTTCAAGATCATGTCTTACCATGGCATCGTTTTACAGCTGAGGAGACAGATACCTGCAGATACTGTGAACCACCCTAGATGAAGGTGAATCTCAAAATGGCCAAGTGCTCAAAAGCACAGACAACAGAAGCAAGTTAGATAAATAGGACCAAATTAAGCTTATAAATTTAGTCATGAAAAAAATCGACAAAGTGAATAGACAAACTAAGAATGGGAAAATATTTGCAAATTGCATTTGACATTCATAATATATACAAAATTCACATAATTCTGTAACAAAATAATAACATTAATTTATCAATATTGTTATTAATGTATATAATAATAAGACTGGTATTATTAGTAAAATTGATTTGAATAGTATTATTGAAATATTAATGTTTTATTAATATTAATCATCATCTGGCTTTATTATATTTTTGGCTTTTTGTGAAGCACAGTTGGAATTTAGTAAATTTTAATGTAGGCTTAAGTGTGAGAATTAAGAGAAAGAGAGGCTCTCAGAGGAAAAGATAAGACACACCAGAGAGCACAGATCTGTGGGCTTTTCAAAAAAGAGTCACAGAAAAATAAACATATGAAGTCTTATTTTGGGCTCCTCAAAGAAGAGTTGCCTAAATCTAATTTTAAAATAAGCAAAAATATTAGTAGATGTTTCTCAGAAAACATAAAATAGCAAAAAGGTAAATGAAGGCCATTCAACATGATGTCATTAGAGAAATGCAAATCGCATCCACAATGAAAAATCAGCTTACTCTAGTTAGAACAGCTAGTATCATAAGATGAAAGAGAACGAGTGTCAATGAGGACATAAAGATAAGAGAAAAATAAGTACACTGTTGATGGAACTATAAGTGAGCCCGACCACTGTGGGTAAAAAGGAATTTCCAAAACTAAAAGCAGAATTACCATGTGACACAAAAATCCTTACCATTGGGCTTATACTCAAAGGAAATGAAATCAGCAACCCCATGCTTATTACAGCTCTCTTTGCAATAGCCACATATAGTATCAGCCAATGGTGGACAAATAAAAAATATTAAGTGTGTGTGTGTGTGTGTGTTTTAAGAAATGGGACAGGGGAGAAGAATAATCACTCAGCCATTAAAAAGGATGAAATAGCACAGATGAGCCAGAGGACACGGTGCCAAATGAAATAATGCAGCATCAAGAGACAAATACTACACAATCTCATTCAAGTAGAATCTGAAAATGATTTCACAGAAGTAGTGGCTAGAACAACAGGTACCAGGGATGAGGAGAAGAAAGAAGAGATTAGTCCAAGTCATAGAGTAAAAGGAAGAAAGAAAGAATTCATTCTGATTATTGAGTTCATGGTAGTTAGCAATATTTCATGTCTTAAGGAATAAAAAATTTCATTCTCACCACAAAGAAAGAAATCAATGTTTTTTTAAAAGGATGCATTAATAACTGTTCGGCCATCGCCCAATGTATAACACTAGACTCCAGACAGGAAACAAGGACAGGAGATAGTTTATCTGTTAGTCCTGACAAGTTCAAAGGTATGGGCTAGGGACTGAGGAAACATTCACTGGAGGACAGATAAGTCATTGGATTATGACAACTGGCCAACATTTCCCAAATACTTGATACATAACAAATTGTGTTCTACTGTTATCAAACTGTGTTCTACTTTGTACATGGTATCTCTTGAATTCTTTATTACTTCTATGCAAAATGATTCAAATACTTACTATACCCAGGTAAAAATTGAAGTTCTTAAGTCCAAACAGGCCCCCAAACTGGCAGTACTGGTGATGGTATCCTAACAGAAAGACTCTGATATGGTAAACAGAAGGGTCACTATTGGGTAAACAGAAACCATAACTCTATTCCTTGGGAATATCACAGGGTGGGTTCCTTCTTACCAAGAAAGTCACTGCCTCACTTAGACACCTACAAAGGTCAAGTACCTTCAGCAAGAGTATCTTGTTCCTGATTAATCAGAACAGCCTCCATCAGCTCAGAGACCCCCACACCACAGACTATAAAATCTGCTTGCTTTCCTGGTAAACTGCTCTTGTCTGCTCTCAGAGACAGCTCAGCAGTTTGTTCTCCCAGTTAACGTTTCTTTCTCCTCACAGAGTGGTCCACTTTGGTGGCTTCTCTGTGTCTTGCTTATACTAATCTCTACTCAGCACTAAGGAAAGTGTGGCAGAGGAAGAAAATAATTCACCTAGCAGGACCACTATCAAGAGTTTTAAAAAGCAACTTGTGTAAAGAACCTGTCTTAATCGATGTTCAATTGCTGTGAAGAGACACCATGACCACAGCAACTCTTATAAAGGAAAACATTTGATTGGGGCTTGCTTATAGGTTCAGAGATGGGAAGCATAGCAGCACACAGGTAGACCTGGTGCTGGAAAAAGCCTAGAGTTTTACATCTGGATGGGCAGGCAATGGGAAGAGAGAAAGAGACACTGGGCCTGGCTTGAGCTTCTAAAGCCTCAAAGCACAACCCCAGTGACATACTTCCTCCAGCAAGGCCACACCTCCTAACAGTTCCACTCCTTAATGATCAAACATTCAAATCTATGAACCAATGTGGGCCATTCATGTCCAAGCCACCACAGAGCCAAAGTTAGCTATCCAATAAACAGACATACTCATGTGAATTCAAAGAATGTTCTTGAAGCTCCTTGGGTGTGTGTTTACATGGCAGATATTTCCTTAAGATATTGTATTTGCAACTTAAAAAATTGAGTGAGTCCCAATTTCATAGCTTGCTTATTAACACTTTGTTCTCAATGCACCAACTCATTGAATTCTTCCTAAAACCCTGAGCTGCATCCATTTCACAGCTTGTGTAAGGGAAGTGCTGAGAAATGGGGGTGCTGAGAAGTTAACTTGGCAGAAGATGCTCAGGTGTCAATGGGCAGAGCTGGAGATAATTCTGGGTGTTTTAAAATTATATTTTCACTTCTAGCCCAATGGTTTTTCTATTTCATCAACTCAGCCCCAACATTATCTTCCTTTCAAACCTCCACTTGCTGTGGAAATGCTGATTGCTCTTCCAGTTGTACCACACTTGGATCTCAGAGTCTAGCTGAATTGAATCAGACTCAACTCCTGCTGGAGCAGTGAAATGCCTGGAGGACAGAGATTTGCCTTTTCTGACTTTTAATCCCCTACAGTTCTTAGTTCAACATTCCAATTCATCAGGTGTTCAGTAATATCCTTTGATTTCCAGAAAGTCCCAGAAGCTGGGAAACTGCTGACCTTGTGGGCCTCGGGATTACAGGAGAAAATGCATTTCAATCTCAATTGCCACCCAACGGTCTGCACTACATGGTGACTGGGATAATTCCAATAGGAACTGAGAAGTGGATGGTATTCAGCAGCCCCATTTGATTCCCTAAGAGTTGCATCACAACCAATCAGGCATCCCAGGGTGTTTATAGGTTGTGAGTATCAGTTTAAGCAGGGATCCATGGCTGAAGTTGGTCCCTTGATGAATGTAGAACCATGCTCAGGCAGCAGGTTTTCTGAAGCCAAATCTCAGCACTGCTATGATCCTGGGCAAGTCTGTAATTACTTTGTGCCTCAGCTTTAAAAATAGGAACTCTTGTAACTCCATTGTAGAATGGTAAGGATACAATTAGACAATCCCTATGAAGAGTTTAACTTATGTGCTAACAACCGTATTACTTTTTTTTTGGGAGACAGTGTCTTGCTATATATGTTCCAGGCTAGCTCTGAACTCATAATCTCCCTGCCTCTTTCTTCCAAGTTCTGAGATGATAAACATGTGACACACAGCTTTAAAGCTTAGAAATACATGGCAGAGACAATCTGGTGCCACAAGCCTGTCTGCAATCCCAGCTACTGAGGAGACCTCGGCAGGAGATTGAAAGTTCAAGGCCAAGATATCTTGAGCAATTTAGAGGGATTCTATCTCAAAATCAATAAACAGACAAGGGGATTGGGAGTGTGGCTTAATTGGTAGAGCACTTGGTTAGTGTTTGGCAAAACCGTGGGTTCCATCCCCAGTTAAAGGAAAAAGACACACACACGGGGGGGACAAGCTAGCAAGGCAGAAGCAGTTTCATCACATGGACATGAACCTCTTAGAAGTTGAGGAAAACCTTTGGACCTTCTTCAAACTTTTAGTAAGAAATCTCCAACCGCCCATGCATTGGCACTGTTGAACACCAGCAGATCTAGTTCTATTTCAGAAGCACAGATGAAGTTTTGCAAACCCCTGGCCTAAATTCCATATAACAGCAGCACAAGCCTCCCACACCCCGTGTTTCTCCAAAAGACTCTCTATTTCCTGGCAGTGTTGGCACTTGGGTCCTGCCAGGCATCTTCATCCACACATGACACAGTGGGCAAGTCCAATGGTAGGTCACGATTTATAACAGAGAGGTATTTCCTCTTGGGTGTCCATTTCAGCTTTGCCTGATGTTCATACTGGCAAACACCAAGTGACTAAATTATAATCAAAAGGCAAACTAGTGGGAATTCTGACACTGCTGTCAGTCATACAGTAACAGCTCTCCCGTGTGAGGCACTCTCACTATATAAGATGTGATAACTCAACCCTCTCCACCCTGGGGACTGTTTGCCTTGTCAGGAAGCAGGATGAAGAAGTTCCCTACATTTTAGCAAAGTCTGTAGTTTTCTCAATAGTAGGGAGTTGGGAGGCTTTTGCTAATTTTGTGGCTCAGTAGGACTCGTGGAAACAACAAAATAAGGTCTGTCTGGTAAGGCTACAGCTGTGAGCCTTGAAATGATGCAGTGTAGAGTAGCCACTCACAGGGTTGGGACTCCCTAGGTCCCTTTGGAGGAAGCTAAAGGCATTTTCCTGAAATGCTCATCAATTAATCTTCACATGCTATTTGAGCTCACTGAGATGCTGGCTATGGAAGTAGAGTTGCCTTCTGCCTTCTCCCCACTTTAGACCCAAATGCCCTCTAAAAGTTGACTGTTCTGGGTCAGGCAGGCTAACTGGTTCTGTAGCAAGGACAAGGAAAAACAGCAAGCAGCTAAGGATATTAGAAACACTGCATCCTAGAAGATGTGCAGAAGGTAAACCACTTCCAGTAGGTTACGACTGTTTATCCCATGTTATAAAATGTAGGCAGTGGGGACAGGAAGCCAGAATTTCAGCCATAGGAAGCACATCTTTGGAGGGCAAGCTTAAGCAGGAACTACAGCTGACGGCCTTAACCTCCTCAGTCAGTTTCTGCTGGATATCTGGAAGCCCCCCCCCCGCATTTGAGGATGCTAAATCAGGCTTCTCCAGCTGCATGTTGTAAGCTCCTAATTTGAGGATGTTTTGCTATTATCTGCTATTTGCTATTTTTTCTTTTATTTTCACTAGCTATACACTTAGTAAACTTACTCATTTGAAGCTAAAAGTGCAGATGCCATAAACCATTTTGCCGACCACACAGAACATTCCCTTCCCTGTCTATAGATAGAATGCAGCTTCAAGCAAGAACATTTATGGTCAGCTGACTAAAAACAGTAATTAGAAATAATACTGTTATTAGAAATCCATTTCTTTGTTGTTGTTGCTTTGTTTTGTTTTGAGATAGGGCCTTGCTGTGTAATCTAGTCAGAGTTAGAACTCATCATCCTCCTGCCTCAGCCTTGGGACTGCTGGTCTAACAGGTGCACAGAGGGACATCTTGCTTAGAAGCTCACTTTATAATGGAGAAGAAATTGAACTGTGACTCTAAACAATAAATTGAAATCTATCCAGTGGGATGAGTCTATCCAGATTGTCACTTGAATGCCATCTGAGCAGGGTGGGGAGTAACTTTAAAATAATTCATGATTTCTTCTCATAACCCTTTTCATAAAAGACCTCAAAACATTGTATAACTTTCTATCACACATCAGTCTGGGACGTGTTCTACTGATTTATTTTATGCATCCTAGTAAGAATCTCTTTGGAAAAGGGCTCTAAGGTTGCTTGAAGCATTTAGCTTTGAATTTACAAGATATTCTAAGTGTCATTTGATTGACAAAGAAAAAGATAAAACCAGTTATAAACAACATAAAACTTATCTTGTTCTTACAAAATGAGAAAGAGGTCTGTTTTCCAACTTGCTGAGAATAAGGGCAAGTCTTTTAATTACAAATACCTGAAGCACGTCTAAAAATGAGGAAAAGCCTTCACGATGGTCTACGTGCTATTATCCCATCCTCCCAGGAGAGTCACAGGGCTTCATGGGTCAGTGAGGCCTGAACCCAAAACAAACATGCAGGCAGTAAGCTATCCCAGCAGGCCCTGGATGTCTTTATCAGATCTGCCAAATGTCAGCAAGGAGGAAGACAGCCACTTGCACATCAGGGGCTCTGTCCTCCAAGAAAGTCAAATGTCTATTAAAGCATTTAACATTAATAACTGAACACACTCTTTTTAAATCCAATCACTTCAGGTCCGGTGCTCACTGGCGTTTCAGGGAGAAGCCACATCCAGTTGAGGAAGATGGTGAACCACTAGCCTGAGGCCACTGGGTGAAGAAATGTCCTTGGAGGCTTCTTTCATTAGTTCTTTCTACATTGACTCCTTAAACTGATAATCAGAAAACAAAATTGGTTATATTATTGAAATATCACGCTATATTTCAATACATGCATGATTGTATAATGCTTAAATCGGGTCAAGCAAACATCTCCAGTATCATTCCTTTACATTAGAAATCTCTAGATCCTTTACTCTAGTTTTTGAAATGCATAGCACCTTGTGCCGCCTTCCTCCTGGGAGATGGCAGAACAGCTTCTGTTTGCAACTGAGTACCCACCACTCAACTCCTCCCTGCCCTTCCCTGCCCCTCCCTGCCCCTCCCTGCTTTGGACCCTCTCAGCCCTCCACAACTACCACCTTGCTCTCAACTACCCTGAGATCACCATTTTTACATTCCAGGAATGAGTGAGGTCTGCCCATACTTACTTATCTTTCTGTGCCTGGCTTATTTCACTTACCATATTAATACCAAATATTCCAGTCCCCAACTTATTGCAAATGGAACGATTTTGTCCTTTTTGATGGTTGACTAGTATTTAGCAGTAGGTATGTGCACATTTTGTTCAGACACTCAGTCTGTCTATTTGTGTTACGCTTCACAATATTATTTGGTGATTATTCTAGAGATTAGAGTATAGACACTATTATTTACTGTTTACCATAGATTACTTTTTTTTTGGTTTTTCAAGACAAGGCTTCTCTGTAGCTTTGGAGCCTGTCCTGGAACTCACTCTGTATACCAGGCTGACCTCAAACTCACAGAGATCTGGCTGTCTCTGCCTCCCAAGTGCTGGGATTAAATGTGTGAGCCACCACCACTGAGCTACACTGTACTCTGTAGAGTATAAGAACCTCATACCATAATTTCCATAATAGCAAATGTAATATACCTATTCATATGGTAAAACCTCAGTGTTATAATATCTGCTTTAAAAATGGAGGTAGGCTGGTCAGATAGGTCAGCAGCTGAAAGTGCTTGCAGTCATGCCTGACAACCCAAGTTAGATCCCAAGACCTGTAGGGTATTAGGAAAGAACCAATCTCTGCAATGTGTTCTCTGATCTTGACACATGTACTAGGGTGCACACACACACACACACACACATACACACACCCCTTTCCTGTCAGCGTTAGATGATGTCTGAGTTTGAGTAATGTTGCAAACCCCTTTCTAGGATTACATCTACTCCAAGCTCTTACCATTCATCCTTTCTTAAGATTTGGATTTGAGAACTTCCTGTCCATCAGTCAGACATCTATGACCAGAATTAAAATTCAGTGTCAAGATTTTTTCTTTCCCCAGGAACTCCCTATCTTCCAGCACAAATAGAAAAGAGAAATTTTGCTTCTGAACATAGAAAAATAAGGGCTTGAAACTATTTGCCTTTAATCAGACGGATTATTTTTAAGTTACTAGAAGTATTTCTCAAATATTGAAAATGGGAACTTTAACTAATTGTTCAATATTTCACAGTAATACTGACATTTTTCCTCTGTGGATTCTGACTTATTCATACATGTAAAATTTTACAGACAGTACAGCTGTATCCTGCTCTTGAAGTTGTTGTCTACCCCGTGGAGGAGTACTGTGTCCTCATTGTAAGTTGTGCTTCCAGTTTACATCTGTATGCCCTGTGTACCCATTCATTTACTGACCACAGGAAACCTGGTTGGAGCTGTTTGTGCTGTTTACTGATGTGCTAAGAAAACCGGGCCCTTAACAGTGACTGCGTGAAACATTTGAATATAAGACAATGGGATGGGAATCCCATTCTGTTCCACTGTACTCAGGACCTCTCCAAAGTTAAAGAAAGTAGAGATGGATGGTAGCTAGATCAGCCATGGCTCCTGCCTGTTCTTATTTAAGATCAGCACTAGACAGAACCTTTAAGCAATTTTCAGGCAGCCGTTTTATAAAAACATTGTTGGCATACAAACGAAACAAGGCTGACACTTTTAACATCTATCTATTGCTTTCTGTGTGTGCACACATGGCATGGACATGTGTGACGATTAGAGGACAATTTGCAGAAGTTATTGGTTCCCTTCTTCTATCATGTGGCTTCCAGGGATAGAACTCAGGTCGTCAGGCTTAGTCATAAGTGTCTTTACTTTCTGAGCCATTTTGTCAGCCCCAGTTTTTGTTTGTTTAGTTTTTGAGGAAACAAAATATCTTAGGTCTTGTGAGAATGCACATATAAATAAATGAGTGCATGAATATTTTAAAAGAAAAAATAGGATCTCACTATAAATTCCAGGTTTCTCTCAGACTGGAAATTCTCCTTTATCCTTGAGTGCTGGAATTACGGGTATGAGCCATAGTTGCTTTAATAGAAATAAATGAACCTAACCTAGTTGTACTTTAAAATAAAATTATGATTTCTCTATTTCATGAGATCTATGAGAACTTAAACGCTGAGTGTGTGGGAAGATATGACTTCCAGTAGACACGGCACCAATCTGAAATCTACCTTTTCCACCTGCAGCCTCAGGACAGGAGATCCCACAGACTGCAAGGACACCTCTCCCTGCTTTACACTAGCTTATTGTAATGACTTATTAAACATTCCACCCCTCAAAAGAACAAAGAGACAGAATGGAGCCAAGTGACACTTCTCTCCCTCTTTTGTGCTAAGATGCCCAACAGCAAGGCTACAGAGGTGAGTTGGGAAGCAAACAGTCGTATAGATTTAGGGAAGTCCTTCCTCTTCTGGCCATCCAAAGGAAACTTCACAAAAAGAAATAAAAGGACATCGTCCGTCTCATGTGGTGGCGTGCTGGGGCTCACATGGCTGAGAGAGCCTGTCTTGAAAGATGAAGTGGAGAGAAACTGAGGATGGCACTCTACATAGACGCCTGGCTTCCACATACACCTTGAGAGACATGCGCAAACACATACATACATACATACATACATACATACATACATACATACAT
>LOJH01012660.1:0-28246 GCA_001685095.1 Ellobius talpinus
GTCTAAAAGAGAAACAGAACCAAGCAGTGGTGGCTCACACCTTTAATCCCAGCAGTAGGGACGTGGAGACTGGAAGTGATATGACTGGAAGGAGAAAGGACTATAACAAAGGAAGAGACAGGAGTTCAGGATTCCGTCTGCAGTTTCATAGAAATGGCATTCAGTCTGAGAACTTGTAGAGACAGGATATCCCATTCCGTTTGAGGATTTCATAGCAGTAAAAACTAGGGGCTGGCTGTTCTGTTTCTCTGATCTTTCAGCTTTCACTCCCTAATATCTGACTCTGGGTTTTTATCATTAAGACCAGTTAGAATTCGTGTAACATCTATAAGGCAGGAGAACACAGGAACTCATGGCATTCAGTCTGAAGTTTCATAGAGACAGCATTCAGTATGAAGATATGTGGAGACAGGATCTTGCCCACTTTGGTCTGAGGATTTAGTAGAAGTAAAAGGTCTCTCTAATGGTTGGTTCCTTTATTTTTCTAATCTTTCTGCACTTACCCCGATATCTCACACCAGGTTTTTATTGTTAAGACCAATTAGAATATCGTGCTTCACTAGTTGGACATATTTTATATGCTCCTTGTACTGGTTAGTTTCTGTCAACCTGACCTAAACTAGAAAAAACTGGACAGAGGGAACCTCAGTGGAAGAATGACCTCCATCCGATTGGCCTAGAGGGATGTCTATGAGACTTTTTTCTGACTGACAATAAATGTCTGAGTCTAACACATGCTGGTAGTGTCATCCTTAGGCCCTTAGGTGGGTGGTAAAGAACTGTATAAGAAAATAATCCATGCAGATCAAGCCAGTAAGCAGCACTTACTGTCTGTGGACTCTGCTTAGTTCCTGCCTACAGGTTCCTGTCTTGAGTTCTTGCTCTCACTTCCCTTGATGACAGAGGGACTGAAAAGTGGAAGATGAAATACATCATTTTCCAAGTTGCTTTTGATTTGTGCTTTAACACAGCAACAGAAAATCAAGCTGTAATGCTCTCCAGATTCTGACGTAGTCACCACATTTCTTCCTCAATAATCCTCATGGTCTTTGAAGACGTTATGAAGAAAGCATGTGCTACCAAATGAATGGTTCTGGCTCTTATTAACTATAACAAAGATCAGAAAGGGATAATATTCCAATATAACTGAAACAAAACATCACATAATACTTTAAGATAAATCAAATTTAAGATATTGTTGTGAAAAAAAAGAAAGTGTTTACCATCTGACAAACTAAACATCTGAGAGACCATAGGATCCGTTCAAATACTTCCTGAATTAGCTCTTTGGTGCAAGTATTTCAGTAAAACATGCTGCTGAGCAAACTCTGGCAATTTAAATAAGAAATAAGTGTATATGCTCATACCTCAAGTGAGTGAGACATTCATTGGTATCTATTCCCAAGAAGTTGATGTTTATAAAACCATATTACTTTTTTACAAAGATTTCTGATGTAAGAAAATTATTAATGTAAGAACCTTAAGTAGTAGCAACAGAATTACCTGAATTGAAATCTTTTGATATGAAAGATACTTTCCACAGCAATTTAGCACTGTAGAATCCTTAATATTGCTGTTACAATTGTGGTAATTTATTGATTTTTGCTTTGAAAATCAGACAAAAGCACATTTGAGTTCGAGGTAAATGTAACAAAATCACCAACAATTATTTTCTAAAAATACAGGAACTATAATTATGAAACTGTAAGTTTTACAGAAAATAAAAAATGGCATTTTTTTTGGTTGAGGACACACATGCGGTAAATTCTCAATTGCTTATTATATATTTCAGCAAATACAAACATTCTTCTATAAAGCTTAGCTTGCTTTTGAGTCTAGTACTAGTATTTCTTAGTACTCTCCAATCAGCTTATGTGTAATTATTTGAATTCAGGAAGGTTAAGAAAATTTCAACCTTTTACTATAAATAAACAATGAAATAATTTAGAGAAGAATAAATAGAACCCTACACTTTAAATTCTGCTCACTCAGTTTTTTTTGCCATGCTCTCAAATTAAGATTCATGTTGGTCCATCTTGAGACATTGCAAAGAATTTAGGTCAGAGAATAATGCCTGGCAGAAATAGTTCATTGGACCTTTACAGATTAGCAGAGGGAGCTTGCTTGTCAGCAATTTATGGGTTACCAAGACTGCAGCCACCTCCCTTCTCTGTGAAGTTATGTGACTGTTTTAAGTGTGATCATGAGATGGTGACTGGATTCACAGAGACTCTGAAGGCAAAACCACTCTCTGGTTTATCGGCCTTCTTAAACATCATTGTCAGGGACCAGCCTTGACAAAAATGCCACTCACCAGGGTAGAGGCATGGGGATTTAGAAATATTAGTAAAGAATATGAAGATGTGAAAAAATTAATAAAATGGAGAAAGAGAATAGTACTGGGAGGGAGTTCCAGTGAATACTAAAATCGCCCACATTTAATTTCCAACTATTTAAAATACCCCTGACCCCAAAAGGTAGGAGTAAGAAAAAAACAGCAATAACAGAATACAAGAACAGTTGAAGGTCATAGGCTACAGTTTAGTTAAACATCCTGTTGTTAGAACAAAACAAGCCATGTTCACACCCTAGACCAAAACACTCTGTAGGCAAACCTCTCCCTGGGTGGAATCCAAAGTTATCTCCATAAGGGAACTGAAGCCTTAGTTGAATCTTTAGACTTTTGTTTGACGTAGAAGAAACCTATCTACTTCTCTATGCCTGAAATACAAGGTCTGGCTATTAGCCACACCTGCTGACAATAACTTCGAGAGAGAAGAACTCTCTGGTCTAAATCTAGGTGGGACCTTTGTTTGAGGTAGAAACACAATNTCACACCCTAGACCAAAACACTCTGTAGGCAAACCTCTCCCTGGGTGGAATCCAAAGTTATCTCCATAAGGGAACTGAAGCCTTAGTTGAATCTTTAGACTTTTGTTTGACGTAGAAGAAACCTATCTACTTCTCTATGCCTGAAATACAAGGTCTGGCTATTAGCCACACCTGCTGACAATAACTTCGAGAGAGAAGAACTCTCTGGTCTAAATCTAGGTGGGACCTTTGTTTGAGGTAGAAACACAATAATGTTGAAGGAATAGAGGTAAGTTCCAACTCTGATCTTTGGTCCAGGTGGAAATAGGCTCACTTTTTCGGGCCTCCACACATCCACATCATATAAATCCCGCAGTTGCAGAGATGATACAAGAATTTCCAGGGGTGTGTGTGTGTGTGAGAGAGAGAGAGAGAGTTTTGTCTATCTGCCTGTGCATCTGCATTCAAATTATTTTACAAATACCGTTTACTGCAGTCTATATTAGGCTCAGATGGATACTGTACATTGGTTCTCATTTTAACTGGATTGAAAATCTAAAGGAAAAGACATAGTCTATAAAAATTAAAGAAAGTCATTCAGAAACTTTAAGTTAACCTCTACCTAGAACTTTACAATTTATCCAACCAAATATGGCAGTCCCTTTTATTTTCAGTTCTATTTTCTACAATTTCTATGACCTGGGGTCAACCATGATCTGACATGGCAAGTGGAAAATACCACAAACAGGTAATTTATTTGTGGTTCAAATTGTGCATCTTTCTGAGTAGCAAATATTTCATGTATACCATTCAGCTCTCTTCTATAGGGGGAAAAGAAACACCCTTTCTTCCAATACATATACACTGTGTACACCATCTGCCTACCCACCACTTAGTAACCAGCTCAGTTACCAGTAAGTGACCAGGGTATCAAGCTTATGTTTAGGCTACCCTTTCGTAACTGAATAATGATCCCCCCAAATACAGGAACCCATGCTGACAAGTTGAACATAACAAAGAGAAGTTGCAATGTGCCTCTCTTAAGAGAAAATTGTGAGATTAGGCTCACCAACTACGATAGCCAGGTTGAAATTGCTATGACAAAATACCTAAAAGGATAAAAGATTTATTTTGTTCATGGCATCAGAAACATTTCAGTATGGTCACATGACTTGGTGTCATTTGTGGGCTGTGACAAAGCAAAGCCTCAATCTCAGTGGCTTTGTGTTGTGGTAACCAAGAAGTAGAGAAGAGAAGATACAAAGGTCCCAACACACATTTCAAGGACACATCCGTGATGCAGGAAGTCCTTCTGCATCTGTGTTACTTTTATTGGATAGGGTAGAATAGAGCTAGGTGGGAAAAACTAAACTGAATGCTGGGAGAAAGAAGGCAGAGTCAGGAGAAGCCATGTAGCCCCACCAAAGACAGATGCAGGACAGAAACTTGACAGTAAGCCACAGCCACGTGGTGATATACAGATTAATAGAAATGAGTTAAATTGAGATGTAAGAGGTAGTCAGTAAAAATTCAGAGCTAGTAGGCCAAGTAGTGATTTAATTAATACAGTTTCTGTGCAGTTATTTCAGCGCTGAGCAGCCAGGAACAAACAAGCGGCCTCCCTAAAACACATCCCTAATACTGTACTTCTTCTAAATCTAGGTCCCATCTCCATTACCTCTAATAGCGGCCTAAGTTTGGGACCAGGCCTTTTAACTTGCACAGTGTGGGAAGATATTTATGATCCAAACAAGCAAACAGTAAAGCCTGCTGAGATCATGATGGTCATGTCATTCCTTTCATCTCAACATTGCAGATGCTGGATCACCTCACAACACAATGGCTGAAAAAAATAATGTATTCTGAAAGACAGAGACCATGTTTACAAAATTTTAAGTAAAGTATAATGTTATCATGATTTTTAAATTAATCTATGTCTAGTTTATAAATTAAAATACACAATTAGGTGTGTGCACATGTAAATAAACACAGTGTGTGTAGAGTTTAATAAAGTCTTGTACTTTTCAGGTAGAAAACTTTATTGAACCATTTCATCATGTATTTATTGACCAATTAAGATAATTTTAAAAACTGTCTGGTGAAAATAATTTTCTATTTACTTAATCATTACAAATGGGAGAGAGTCTTAATTTTAGTTCTTTGTCTTTTAAAATATCCATCTACTTATTTATGTGCATAAGCACATGTCACTGTAAATTTATTGATGCACCAAGAACATAACAACATAAAACGCATTTTATAGTAATCAAATATTTAGTCCTTTATACATTCTGGAGATAAATCCACAGGGGCATGAATACTTTTATAGTGTTTTTCTACTATTCTGTAGACTGTCTATGCATTCAGGTACTGGGAGCGCTTTTGTTGTTATTGTTGTTGTGCATGGAAGTTTCTTAGTTTAAAATACTCTCATTAATTAGTTCTTGCTCTTATTTTCAGGACTATTGGAGTCTGGTACAGGTAGCCATTGTACATCTCTTGTTTTCCTGAGTTTTTTATCCAGTTGTTTCAGTGTCTCTAGTCCTATATTACAGTCTTTCATAAATTTTGAATGTATTTTTATACCAGTATATAGTTTCAGTTTTCTACTTGTGTTTATTCAGTGCTGCCGGGACCATTTGTTGAAGAAATGATTTTTTTTCTCTTTTCCCCCATGTATGCCATTGGTGCTTTTGTAAAGATGAGTTAGTTAAAATTGAGAGGATTTATTGCTGAGTCCTTTATTCTATACATTGATGTACATGTTTGTTTTATTCTATACCTTGATGTACAGGTCTGTTTTATTCTATACCTCAGTGTACAGGTCTGTTTTGTGCCCATGGATGCTAATTTTATTGTCATGGCTCAGTGTCATAATTTGAAATTAAGTACTAAATGCCTCCAGAATTACTAATTCTATTTGCTTTGGCTACTCATGGTCGTTTTGCATCTGTAGAAACTTAGTACATTTTTGTATTATTGAGAGGAATGCAATTGGAATTTTGAAGATTTATGTGAAACATTCATTATTAATTATTTTAAACTATTATGAATGTTTTTATCTTCCAGATTCTTTTTCTGTGAGTTTGTTACTACAGAAAAAGTTCTGAATTGTAACTAATGTTTTACATCATACTACTTTATTCAATGTTTGTCAGATATATAAAATTTCTGTTTGTTTTTGAGATCTTTAAAATATAGGACTATGTCATCTTAAAAGAGGAAAAAAATTTACTTTGTTATTTGTTATTTATATCACTTTTCCTCTTTACATATTACTGTAAGAGTTTAAATATTATATTAAATAAGAATTGAGAGATATACATCTTCATCTCATACCTTATTTTAGAAGAATTTCCCTTAACTTTTTTGTATTTATCATAATGTTTGCTGTAGATTTATTGCTTCATTTTTTTAATCATGAAAGGATGCAGAAATTTGTCAAAGGTCTTTTCTACATACACTGGGATGATTATGCAATTTCTGTCTTTATATTTATTTATATGTTATGCTATATTTACTGATTTGTATATGTTGAACCATCCTTGCATCTCTAGAAGAAAACCAATTCAATTGGTTGATGCCATTCCTCCCTGCTGAATGATTGGCTCCTGCTGGCTTCTGTGATTCTTTTCATTTGGGTATCCAACAGTGAAACCACCAAGTTCAGAGGGCCTCTCCCTCACTGCTCAATAATTGTTTAATAGATTCAGGGAGAGAGAAATTCGTTGACTTCAATTGCGTTCCCACTGGTGACCAAGCAAGGCTTTAGTGGATAATTCGAATCCAGGGATCACATAAATGCCCATAGTTGTTCTAAATGTGTCACAAAACAATAATTAAAGTCATGAATATTGGGGAAGATGTGGTCAGGATGAAAAGGGGACTGATGGGGATAAAGGGAAATAAGAGAGAGTAGAGGTAATCAGAACATCTTAAATACATGCATAAAATTGATAACTAAATTAACTAGAAATGTGTTTGTAAAAATTATTTGGTTTGTCTCCTAAAATGTGAACTATTTAGAGAGGTTACATGGGATACAAAGAAGAATACAGTTTCATAGCTGTTGGGTATAATAGTCTATAGTTTTTCCTAAGTCCGTTAAAGTTAGGGTACAGTTAATCCACTATCTCTGCTGATTTTTATTATAAATGATATATCTAGATAAGAGTAGATATAAATGTTATGAAATTTTATCTTATCTTAAATTTTTATATCCATTACTGTTTATTTTAAAGTTTGGGGTCCCTACACCAAATATTTGGTGAATATTTTAATAATCATTGCATCTTCTTGAGATATGTTCCTTTTATTAACATGCAATGGCCTTCTTTATCTCCTCTGACTAATTTTTGAGGGGAGGGTTAATTTTTTTATTCAGAATTTTTAAATACAATCTTTTCTCATTTTACATTGATACCCGGCCCCATTCTCACTCCCTCCCCTCCTCCCATCTCACGCTTCCCCCATCCCACCCCACATCCACTCCTCAGAAAGGGTAAGGCTTCCCATAAGTTAACAAAATCTGATACTTCACTCAGAGGGAAGACCAAGGCCCTCCCTCCTATGTTGAGGCTGAGCAAGAGATTCCTCCAAAGAGAATGTGCTCCTAGCTGCCAGTTCAAGCACTAGGGATAAATCCTGGTTCCACTGCCAGTGGCCCCACAGACTTCCCAAGCCTCCCAACTGTCCCCCACACTCAGTGGGCCTAGTTTGGTCCTATACAGGTTCTGTCGGTGTCAATGCAGAGTCAGTGAGCTCTCACTAGCCCTGGTCAGCTGTTCCTATTATCGCTCCTCCCTTTCTTAGACTGGTCTCCAATAGCCTGGTCCAGTGCTTCACTGTAGATCTCTGTATCTGCTTCTATTTGTTGCTGGTTGAAAGTTCTATGAAAACAATTAAGATAGTCATCAATCTGATTACAGGCGAGGGACAGACTAATTTTAACTTGAGTCTACTTCATCATGTATCAGAAAAAATATGATAGTGTGTTTTCACCTTCTATTTGTTTGATAAATTGACTTATATTCTTTCCCTCTCAGTTCATGAGAATCTTTGCATGTGAGGTCTTTTTTTTCAATAACAGATAGGTTGATGTTGTCTTTTAATCTAGTCAGTTAATCTCCATCTTTATTTATTTATCTATTTTTACATTTCATTGTGTACATAGGCTACAGTGCGCCTATGGAAGACAGAGGAGAGCTGTAAAAGCTGGTTTCCTCTTCTCACCATATGGATTTGGAGGAATGAACCCAGGTTGTCAGGGCTGGCAACAAATGCCTTTTCTTTCGGAGTCATTTCTCAGACGTCTAATCGATATATTATAATTTGAAAGTTAAGATTACACTTAATGATATTGTTGAGAAAAAAGGTTCTCTATCATTATTTTGCTTATTGGGTGGATTATTGTTTGCCTTTCCTTTCTGTTATTATTAGGGGACTGATGGTTACTGAGCGAGACATCATTGATTATTTTCTAGCTTTCCTTTTTTTGTATATTCCTCTCAGGAAGCTTATTTTTTCCTGTGTTCTTATCAGGAAGACTGTCTTCCTTCCTTTTCTGTGTTTGGGATGCCTGTAAGCATCATCTATAAACCTAGTCTCACAGTCATGAAATACTTAAATTTCTACGATTCTTGAAATGTTCTTATTTCTTAATCAATTTTAAATCATTCATTTTCTGAACACAAAAATGTCAGCTGGTAGTCATTTTCTTTCACATATTGAAAAATTTCATTCCCTGTTTTCCTGGCCTGGAGAGTTTTTGCTGATAGATGTGATATTGTGTTCATAATAGCCTTTGTAAGTGATTGACATATTTCCTTTACTACTGAATCTTTGTGTTGTACTTTGGCGTCTTGACCTTGACGTGTTGTTCTAAATGCCTGTTGGTTTTAGATACCAGTTACTTCCTCTAGAATGGGAGGATTTGGTGCTACAATTGTAATCAATAGGTTTTATGTGTCATTAGTTTCTGGTTTCAGCTTCCTATACTCCATAGATTCTTAAGTTTGCTCTCTTGATAATATTCCTGAGTTCTTAAAAACTGTGGCCTTGATTTTTTTCCTTCTATTTCTTTATATCTAAATATAGTTTTTACTTGGTTTTGATTCCCAATCCTTAATTTTTTTTTCTTTCTCTGGTATATTAATAATGTGCTGTTTTGTTTAATTCATTGATTTTTTATTTCTAATATTTCTTGTTTTTATACTTTTTTATTTATTCTTTGTGTCATTTCCATCATGCATCTTGGCTTTATTCATTTCCCATCCCTTTATATCCACCCCCTGCCCTTGCAACCTCTCCCCAAAAATAAAGCAAAGTAAAATTTAAGAGAAAAAAAAGAAAGAAAAGAAAAATCTCATCATGGAAGCTATAGTGTTACATACTGAGTCACACAGTAAACCTATTTATCCATATATCTTTACATGCAAGTGTTCATTGCAAAAAGTTATTGGCATGGTTTGGGGCCTCTGGTTTCTGATACACTATCAATATTGGGCCCTCATGGGAACTTCTCTTGGTTCCTGCAGCTTTCTATTGATTTCTTATCTCAGTTTCCTTGCTGAGTTTCTTACCTATGCACTACTTTCTCATTCACATTTCAAACCTGTTTTACTGCTTCTTTTTTCTCTAATTGTGAAGACCAAACCTAATTTATGTTACTAAACAAAGGTAGAATTTTCTAACATAGGAAAACAAGCATTTCAACTTTTAAAGTATCTAAAAGTACTCTCTTTTAGATAAATAGATAATCGCATGTGAATAATCATGTCTCTCAGTCCCCTTGAAGGGTGAAAATCTAGGATAGTTGGTGAGAAGAAATTTGAAGTGAATTCTAGAACAAAACAAAAACCAGTGATAGCTGAAGATATGAAATGCATTAAGGTTCTTACTCATTCTAAATTGAACCAGAATTCTTTTTATTTCCAACTAGTCTAAAACTCAAAGATTTGGGAATGGAATTGGACAACAAGAGGTCAGGTTTGAAATATGAGACAGAATCATAGAAAAAGTCTCTACAGAGTCATTGTAGAAGTTAATCCCCATGAAGAACAAAATTTCAGTCCTTAACACTACACCTCCCATCTCACTTTCAATTACAAACAGATGTAACTGCTTACATGTAAGAATAAAGCTCTCAATGGTCTTTTAAATGCCATAATTCGTATATTCATATTCTCTCTGTGTCTTTTTCTGTGTTTTCATTTATCTATTTCTCATTCATTCGCTGAATTTTTCATACATGGATATGATGTATAATAATCAAGTTCAGACCTTATGCCCCAAGTCCAAATCCCCCTTATGCCCCCCAAAAATGTCCCTCTCATCAATATGTTAACTCTTTTGTTTAAAAATATAGACTGCTAAGTCAAATTAGTAATGTCTGCATGCTTATGGATGTGGGACAGTCACTGGGACAACCTTCAAGTGGTATACCTGCAAGCAAAGTGTCTTTCCACTCAGCTAGGGTTGGGACATTCATGGTCTCTTCACCATCCATACTGGAATTTCAACAGGCTTGGTCTGGTGCAGGCCACTGCAGATGCTGCGAACTGATGTTTGCAATCAGCCATGTCAGGTATAGAAAATACCATGTCACAGAAGTTCTTCCCACCCTCTAACTCTTAGGTTCTTCCTGTTCCTCTTCTACAATCTTCCCTGAACCATAGGGTGAAGGAATTTAATACAGATTCCTCGTGTATGGCTGGCTGAGCACTCTGGGTCACTGCTCCCAAAAATGATGAATTACTAAGTGAAAAATCTTTATTAGGCAAGGCTTTCTTCTCTATGACTTGTTGGTCAGCCAAGCCCCAGAGGCTATTATCAATCCTCTTTGATTCCCACCATAGCTAGTTTAGAAATCCCTGTTGTTGAAGACACTACTCATTTTGGTTGCAGAACACAAGGAAATCAGTCTTAAAATGACCAAAGAATTCTTTCCATCACTAGCTTTCATAGTGACAGAAGATATTAAGTGGGCTGGTAGACAAAAAAGATAACAGGGGTCTCATGCATCACTGGCTCCTTCATACAATAATACCAATCTGCTAGGCAAGATCATCCTAGTGGGGCAATAATGGCATGATTGAGTAACCAACTGCTTCTGATTAGAATTGTGGTCTACTGCACTGGAAGGAATTCATGCCTGGTACTATAAAAATAATAAAAATAATAATAATAATAAGTAATAAATGGAAACCTGGAGGTCATGGCCTCTAGGAGGGGAACCTACTGCATTTGTTCTAAACAGTCATGTTATCTCTCACTACCTTCTAAATATTGATGTGTATGCCCATGTATTTGTACTGCTGTCAACCTTGGTCAAAGAAGCTTCTTTGTGCCTTGAGCAGAGGTTAATTCAGAGAATCACAACTGATCAACGTGTTGGAAATGAATGCCAGAACTTTCAAGACTGAAGACACTCATTTCAACTTTTAATTTATTTACGAGTAGGAGACTCGACACTAGAAGTAGCTACAGTGATTATGTGTCTGTTTTTCATACTCTGTTGCTTTCAGAATTACTCAACTCTTTGAAAAATACAAAACATTTAAAAATAACAGAATTTCATAAAAACAAATCCAGTTATACTAAATTATTATGAAGCCTTAACCTCAAAGGCAAGAATAAATTAAGCAAAACTCAATGTGCTCTATGAAACAAAGCATTTTAGTGATAATTAAATGCTGTCCCCTAGCATATTTCCAGCAGCCACTATACACATCAACACAACACTGCCCTGCCCAGAGTGAAGAAAGATTTCTGAAGCCTTTGAACCCTGGAAATAACGTTTCTTTTTTTCATTTTTGAATTTCACAAGTATCTTTAATCTTATCCACAAACACATACAGATGCAGTTTTTCATGAATGCAAGGGTATACTCATACATAACATATATCCCCTACTGTTTTTGCTTGGTTTCCTAAAGCCTAGCATATTTCTCCCTATATTTTCTATTAACTCATATAATGTTATGAAAATATACAGGATTCCTTTCCAGTTACTGCTCGCTCTATAGAAATGGAATGTGAGGTCATAGTGCTCGTCTTTCCAAGTCATAGCTCTACATCCTGCCTCATAGTCCTTTCCCAGTCTTCTCAACAAACATCCTGTACTGGAGAAGATCCATTTGGAGCAATGCAGGTGCCGATACTGACGCATGGGTATTAACTCAAGTCTACAGTTCTCCATTGGGGTCCTTTGTAGATTGTGACAGTGTTTAGAATGTATCCAACACAGAGGAGTCCTGGAGATGAGTGGTCTCACTGTGACCAGTCCCATGGACTCTGTCTATTCTTTCCTCCCCAACACCAAGCACCACTGTCTCCATAGTTTTGCCTTTTCCAGGAAGTCACACCATTAGTTCAGTATGTAAACTTTCTGATTGCTTGATAGTTTTTTTTTAACTACTGAATGGTATTCTGTTGCATCCTATATCATAGTCTATTAATCCATTCACTCATAATTGAAGAACACCTTAGATGCTTCCAAGTTTGGACAATTCTGAATAAAGTTTCTGTGAACATTTCTATGTAGATTTTAAATATGAAGGGATTTGCTGTAAAAATTATTTGGACATGGGATTTTCTTTACTTTTACTCATTGATTCCATATGTTTATTAGATGTAGGACTATGTCAAAGGAATTTCTTTGTTTCTACTTTTTATGACTTACTGAAAAAATGTTCATAATGGTCTCTCAACCTTTTCTAATTCTTTTTTAAATTAATTTTTGTTGAGCTCTACAGTTTTCTCTGCTCCCTTCCCTGACTCTCCCCACCCCTTCAACCCTCTCCCAAGGTTCCCATGCTCCTGATTTACTCAGGAGATCTTGTCTTTTTCTACTTCCCATGTAGATTATATCTATGTATGTCTGTCTTAGGGTCCTCATTGCTGTCTAGGTTCTCTAGGATTGTGATTTATGGGCTGGTTTTCTTTGCTTTATGTTTAAAGACCACTTATGAGTTAGTACGTGAAAAAAGGTTTCTTTAACTGAAGTTGCTTCGGAATGGACATGCATCCTCCACACACCTGCTGTACCACTGCTCTGGCTATCAGGCTGGGGGATACTACAGTTTTACACCTGAAAATCGACTTCAAAATCACCTGGTTCCATAAAGTTTTAGTTAATTTGTATACATCCAGATAAATATATAAATTAAAAAGCATGTAAATACACATGCAACAATTTCTTCTAGTGCGTTTCATTTAAAAACCCTCCAACAGAAGCTCACTGGGGATATAAACCACTCTTAAGGGCAAGCACCATGCCCAGCAGTAGATGGCCGACACAAAACAAACTCCGTGGCATCTTTGGAGGTTCTTTGTGTTATGTTTTGTCAAGGATATTTATTTTTACTTTTTACCTTATAGGTCCTTTGGGTATATATTATGGCTTCTAGTTCTGTGTTTTTATGGGATCGTCTGTGTCTATATGTGCTTCTCATGCTTTTTTAAAATTCTTTTTCTTATGTTTGCTTGTCATATTCTGGTTTGTTTGTCTTGGTTTATCTACTTTATTATTGTTTAGATACCTATTTTTTTCTGATGAGAGACAGAAATGGTTACATTTGGATATGAGAGGAGGTGAGAATGAGTTGGGGGACAGAAACTGTAATCAGAATTATTGTATGGAAAAATCAATTTTATTTTTTCCTATTTCATTGTTTTTATTGAGCAATATATTTTTCTCCACTTCCCTTCCTTCCTCCCCTCTCCACTTCTACTCTCTCCCATGAGCCCCACACTCCCACTTTACTCAGAAGCTCTTGTCTTTCTCTCTTTCCTATGCTTCCTATATACGCCTCTCCTAAAATCTATTTTAAATAAAAGAAAAATAGAAATACCCTGCAGATTGAGTTATGACTTCATTTCTTTATTTTTTCTGGTAGTTAAGTTAGGTACTATAAACTGTCAGTTCTTTAAAAATTGAGAAATTTTTGAAATATATTCATTGCATGAAGCGATGAGTTAGTTGTACAGTGGACAGTTTGGTTCAAGCATACCATGTGCTTTGATTAGACCCACTTCTCATTAACTTGTCTTTTGCACCATGGTCTTGTTCTTCTTTCTCTTTCCAAATACTCCCTCTTCTATCCTAGGTCCCACATGAAGAAAATATATCTGGCTTGTTTTGCTACGATGATGCTTTCTAAGTCCATCCATATTCCTGCAAATGACATCATTTTATTCCTCTTTATAATCAGGAAAACACCATTGTTTATGTAAATCATATTTAGTTTATCCATTTATCTGCTTATCAACACCAGCTGGTTCATTACTTGACTATGGTAAATACTAGTAGAATAATAATCATGAATGAATGTGCTGTCTGAGATTCTTTGGAGTATTCTGACGAGGAGCTGAAGCAGGAGGAAGTTCCAGTTTTACATTTTTAGTCAATTTTTTTAAAACCTCCTTATTGATTTCTATAGCAGTTGTACTAGTTTGCATTTCTACTAACAGTGTGTGGAGTCCTGTTCATCTGAGCCTTTGGCAGCATTTATTTTTGTGCGTTAGTCATACCATTCTGACATAAGTGAGATGGGATCTTTATGCTGTGATTTGTGTTTTCTTGACAGGAAAAGATTTTGAGTTCTGTCTTTCCATGTGTCTGTTAGCCATCTTTTAGAGGTGTCTGTTCATTTTATTTGCATCTTTCTTGCCTGTATTACGTGGGAAAATAATTGTTTAATTTTTTGAGTTTTTATATATTTTAGGCATTGATCTCATGTCATATTGTTGATGACTTTTTTCCATTCTGAGGGCTCTGTTGTTTCCTTTGCAATGTACAGGCATTTAAATTTCAAGTACCCCCATTGGTTAGTTCTTATAAGTACTTCCTGGTCTACTACAGTATTTTTCAGAAAGTACTTGGCTATGCATTCATCTTAATATGTTTATCCTGCTTTTCTCCATCCATTTCAGACCTTCAGGTCCTGTATTAACGATTTTTGATCCATTTTGAATAGATTTTTCCATATGGTGAGAGATATGGATCAAGTTTCACTTCCTACATGGAGATACCCAATTCTCCCAGCACCATTTGTTGAAAGCCTACCTTTTCCATAATACATGATTTTACATCTTTATCAAAAATGGGTTATAGTAGGTGTTGGATTGTGCAGGTATTTGTTTCTTCATCCTCTGCTATAGACCATCGATCTGTTGTAAAACTGTGTATTGGTACTATGATGTTTTTGTAACGATAGCACTGTATTATGACATGAAATCAAGTATTATGGTACTAATAGCATTGGTTTATTATTATTATTACTATTATTATTCTGTATTGCATTGACTATGTGGGATAATTTGCACTCTTATAGAAATTCAGTACTGTGTTTTCTATTTTGGTGAAAAAATGTCATTGAAATTTTGGTGGGGATTCTATTAAGTTTATAGATCATTTTTGCTGATATATTCCTTTTCATAGCATCAATTCTGTTAGTCCAAGAGTATGATAAGTCTGCCCATTTTTCTTGCCTTCTTCAATTTTTTTTCTACAGTAGTTTGCATTTTTAGTGCAACAATTCTTTTGAAGAGCAATCTTCTGCACATAAGAATAACCATGCTGTGCTCACTCCAGGGCACCACAAGAGCAATTTGTGCCAATGCAGTTAGATTGAGGACACCAGTAAGTGGAGTTGCAAGCCCTCCATTCCTTACAACTCCCTGTTAGTCCGTCTTAAATACCAAGACAAATGGAGGTGAAAGGGCTCTCTTGAACAGAAAGATCACACACAGTATTGTAAAGCCCAATACACGTTTCTTTAAAAAAGGAAAAAATGCTTTCAGGAGTGGAAAGTTCAGTCCGTGACTGTGATCATCTCAAAAGAGGAGTTATAATACCAAAGTTCCCTTGTAGTTTTCATTAAGAGACAAAAAGCAGTTGGTTTTTGTTAATAAGATCATCTGAGCTCGGTTTGATTAGGACAAAGAAATAAAACTCATGTTTGTGAGAAAAGCTAAGAGCTGTGTGGCTACCCCTAGAATAATTCAAGACCTAAGAGGTATTCATAAGTCAGAGAAAAGCGATGGAGTTTGGAGTTATGCTGTTTTATATTTCATTTTTAAATGATGACTCACACTGGGATATTATGTGAAATAATTTCCCTTCATTTTCTTGCATTACTTCAAACCTGGAGTGAAAACCAGCTTTATGTAAATGTTGTATATTAACTGAGCTAAAGCAAAGAAAGTAATGGAGTGTATGTTTGCGACATGTCTATGAAGAAGATTTCAGGGTGCAGCATGCATTTTTAAGGCAAATTCACAAGCTCACAGGGCAGTTATTGCAGACAGGTCCTATAGAAATTGAAATAATGGGATCTGGAAATTCAATTAGAAGTGGCTAGAGACTCCTCTCTGCTCCACTGGCCAACAGTCCTCAAAAGGCATTTTGTAGAAGGTCACTGGAATTCTTATCGAATATCCAGTTGATGCTTAGACCCTTAAAAGTGTGATAGGAGACATGGAGTGATAATACTGTAGACCCTGAGGGAGAAGCAAGCCAAATTCAGAAACATCATTCCGTCAAGGACTTTCTAGGTGCTGAGTACTTCATAAAGCAACTCCAATAATCGAATTCTATTAGTATTTCAGTATCCTGTTTTAAAACTTCAAATTCTCAAAGCTAAAATTGAAATGGTAGTACATTAAAAATCACCAACTTAAAACTTTCTCATCTTTAGATGACAAAATCTGAGGGCTAAATAAATAAATAAATAACTCACCCAGTGACACTTGACAGTTGACACTTCCCAACACTTGGGAAGGAGAAACAGGTGGGCTGAGTTCAAGGCTAACCATGTCTNNNNCAACAGCTCCTTCCTTAAGACATCTGAACATGAACCCTGGATGCTGATCATAAACATCTTTTTTTTAAATCAGCACATTAAAGTTTTCTCTTTTATGCGGTTTCCTGAATTAATTCTTCTCTTACCCTTCTTCCCTCTTTTTTTGCCTTTGCAATTACAGGAGATACGCAAAAGAAGCACTTCTAGCTGCATATTTTGATAATTCACCTTTAATAGCAAAAGTGTTAGGGGAAGGCTACACAGGTTACACCAGCAAGCGCACTCTGGTAACTAATACTCTCAGAATGCGGTGCTTAAACTCTCCAGCTTTGTGACCTATGCTCTATCTGTATTCTAGTTCAGCAGAATTTTGTATGTATTAAAGTTGAGTTAAATTGTACCCAGTGTGAAGAGGACATGACAATGCTGTACGTGAATTCAATCAGTCACAAGAAGTGCCCTCTTTAAAGGGGCTTGTCAATCCAGTGTTCAGTGTCATGCCCACTCTTTCATTGAGGAATGAGATATTGTCCTATTGCTGTAAGATACATGCTGGCCTCTAGATGAAAGTTCTGTTGCTACTGCACAAAACATAATTTATATACTACTTTCCAATAACTCCAATAGTTCCTAGACAAATACAGGCTAAGTTTCAGTGTTTCTTTCTTCTAGTTTATATTTTAGCTACTTTTCCATAAACAGTTAAGATGATAATTTTCACCATAGGAATTCACTTTATTAACCAGATAAGGAAATGTAAGCTAGGTATATAGTTCATAGTCCATGTTCAATGAATGCTTGTCAACCTTTCGACAGACCATAGCACTCTATTAGGACAAATGGCATATCTGTGTACTCCAGGTCACTTCTACTCCAGGTCACTTCTACTCTCTCATTATCTCTCTTGTCTAAACATACAAACACACCACACATACACACACACACAATCTGTCTGCTTCTGTGAAAATTGCTCATTGAGAGAGAAATGTCAAAAGGAAAGATAAGTGTCCAAGGAGGGACTTCAGTTCCTAAATAAACTGCCTGCATTTATCTCAGAAAATATATAGGAATCATATTTAAAAGAAGTATGCAGTAAGCATAAGTTGGGGAAGTGTGAATATCCAGCAAACAGTGCACATACTCAAGCACACATGTAAACACACACACACACACACACACACACACACACACTTTTTATTCTGAGTAGGAACCAAAGAGCTCCAGATAAAAAGAGGAAACAAGAGGTAACATGTTGCAACTCTTTCGTAAGGGAGAGGCTATGAGAGAAGGTTTTCCATGTTATCCAAACCTAGGACATTGTGTCCAGGCCTTGGCTGTTTCCCTTCCACACTACCTAAGAAGCTCCGGTCTGTGCCAAAGAGGTATTCAACAGCATGAGTCAAATATTGGCCTATTTTTCAAAAACATCACTCCTGCCAACTCTACCCTTCTTAAGAGCTCTCCTAATGCAGTTGTTTTCTTACCTTTCTGGTGCCCTGTTCACCAGTCTTAGGCATTTTGTTTATCGCCCTGGTCCACAAGAGTTTAATTTTCTTACTGTGGACTTTCCAAAGTTAAAAATGACTGATTCAATCCCCTGTGCCTTAAACTAGAGGAGATTTATTATTGGTAACTTATGTTATACTAATATTGATAGTGAAAACTAGTTTAATATACTAATAACATATCAATTAAGTAATGATACCTCAGTGGAGTGGTTAGTACTAGTTGCCAACTTGACACACTCTAGGGTAGGATCATCTTCAAAGAGAGTCCCAATGAGGGATTTTCTATACAAGGTAGGCCTGTGTCACATCTGTGGAAGATTTTCTTTATTATGTTAATTGATATGGAAGCCCAACCAACAAGTAGGTGGTAACCGTTCCTGAGTTTGGATTCTGAGGTTTTTTAAGAACAGAGAAAGTGAGCTGAGTGATTATGCATTCTCTCTCTTTCTCCTTGCTGTTGATTGTGGATATGATCAGCTGCTACAGCCCTCGACTTTCTCTCTATAATGGGTTATAACATGGAATTGTGAGCTAAAACAAATTATCATTTTCCCTAAATTGATTTTTGCCATGGTATTTTATCACTGCAACAGAATTGAAAGTGGGTCAGTTTGCTAGATGAGCATATCAGGAATATTATACTTGCAAGCAGAAATGGCCCTCAACTCTCTCTCTCTCTCTCTATATATATATATATATACACCTAGAAATAGAATAGAATTACATATATATACCTAGAAATAGAATAGAATTACATATATATACCTAGAAATAGAATAGAATTACATAAATTTCCCTCCCCCTTTCCTCCTGTGATGACTATTCTTGGTTGTCAACTTGACTATGTCGGAGAACTATAATCTAGAAATGGAGGGCGCACTTGTGATCAGGATCCTGAAGCAGGAAGACATTGCCTTTTTTTCTGGACCTTGAGGCTGGAAGGCTCACCTTTAACTGGGCCACACCTTCTGTTGGAAGCCTATGTAAGGACAAGGGAAGAAGGAAGGGCGTTCTTCTCTTGCTTGCCCTCACCTCCATCAGTCCACCCGTTCCTTCTTGGAGATTCCAGCAGACCAGCTGAGATACCTAGCCTCACGGGACTGAAAAATTACTAGATTGGACTTTACATTCATAACTAGCCATTGTTGGACTTCAGTCTACAAGTCATTCATTCATAAATATATATAGAGATCAATAGAGAGAGATTCATTCCATAAGTTCTGTGACTCTCGAGAACCCTGACTAACACACCTCCCTCCACCTTCATCAAAATCCTCCTGTGCTGTACTGCTCTCAACCTGTCAACTTGAAAGTTAATAGTCTCTTTCTTTGATCTCATATGGATATATGATATATACATATATATCATATATTCATAAGCATATATACATATGAGATCAAAGAAAAAGACATATATATACACATATACATATGGTTTTGTTTTTTGAGTGTATATGGGTTAAGTGCTAGCCATTATGCATCAAATAATAAGTGGGTTCATTCCTGGGAGAGGCTAATTGTCCTCCCAGCAGTCAGTAATTGCCTGAAGTTCTTTGCCTAGGGACTGGAGCCTATGAATTTTCCTCTTATATTACCATGTCCACATCACTATTATCAGTCAATTGTAGGAGAGACTGTTTCACAGCCGACTTCCTGGCATTCTGGTTCTTACAGTCTTTCTGTGCTGTCTTCCATGATGTTTTCTGAGCTATCAGTGCACAATCTGGGATCCCCACTATCCTTTGATCTCTACATTGTGTCTAGTTGTGGTTCTCCATGCTGGTATCCATTTGCTCTAATGAGAAGCTTCATTGGTGAGAGGTAAGAACTATGATTACCTGTGAATATCAGGGTAAAAATTAGAATGTAATAAGGGATTATACTGTCCTAGCAAAGTGGCAGTAGAAGATTGTTTTCTTTCCTTTTTTTGCCTTTCTTTTCTTTTTTGGGGGGGCATTTCAAGACAGATTTTCCCTGTGTCACAGCCTTGGCTGCCCTAGAACTCTCTAGCAGATCAGGTTGACCTCCAACTTTCAGAGATACACCTGCTTCTGCCTCTCAAATTCTGGAATTAAAGGTGCATGCCACCCACACCCAGCTAGTAGATTCTTTTTTAAGGTTTCTGACCTTTAAGGTTCCAGAAGCTGGCTAGGTTTCCAGTAATTGGCATGATTCCCCTCTTGTTGAGTTGATCTTAAATCCAATTAGACAGCTGCTGGTAGCCGCTGACATGTGAGTCTCATCTTGCACCTCTATATGTATCTTGCTCTGCTGGTAATTGTTGTGGATCCCAGGCGATGCAGCTGACCACACCTGTGTAATTGCTTCCCTCCCTTGGCAGCTTGCGCCTTGTTTTCTACCTTTCACAGAAGGTAGACCTCAGGGGAGAAGCTTTCAGGTCAGACTAGGCTTAAATAATCTTGAGTCCTGTGTCCTAATGGTGTGGTGTCGTCAGCCATAGGGGCCCAGAGTGGAGCCCTGAGAAGCAACTGAGAGCTACGTCAATAATCTACATTGTTTTGTGTGTCACCTGAACTAACCTGACCAACCTTCAAAATGAGGTTTCTCATGCCCTGTACTTAGATTTTTGTTAGTCTATGGTTCATGTAGAGAGCATTGGCAGCCCAAGTAACTTAATTTTCTTTAAAATGTATGGTGTATACTTTTAAGAAAATATAAAACACCATTATTACTGCAGGCTTTATCAAACAATAAGAGCCAATGGAGCAATGAGGTGAAGTGGTCTTCTAGAAATGAGTGGATTCCCTCCCCCTTTTTAAACTGATTTTATTGAGCTATACATTTTTCTCTGCTCCCCTCCCTGCCTCTCCCCTCCCCTTCAACCCTCTCCTATGGTCCCCATGCTCCCAATTTACTCAGGAGATCTTGTCTTTTACTACTTCCTTGCGTCAAACCCCAGGAAGAATCAAGGAGTCTTTGGCCTTTGACCTATACACAAAATATCAGATGGTGGTAAGGTTAGTATAAATCCATGGCCTCCAAGTGTTTAAAGTCCATCAAATTATGAGATCCAGAAAAGAAAGGAACAGCCTCTTCTTGATCCATCATCCAAAACCGGGTCTCACTTAACACAAAGCACATGCTGTTGGTCTCCTAAACACTGGGATTACACAAAGTCTATCATGCCCACCCCGTGCTCACACAAGTGTCAGTGATCTGAATTCAGGTCCTTATGGTTGCACAACAAGAACCCTATTCACTTAGCCTTTTCCCAAGTGTTTTGCCTTTTTCTTGCCGCTTTACTGACATTTATCAATTCTCATATTTTTCAGTTTAATTGTAATTTCTTGGCATATGAAGTCATGTCATTTTCAACCTTTATAATCTTGTCCACCTATCCTAACTTACTCTTCTTATGGCATGTTGAATGGAGTCAGACCCTGGGTTGTTAGTAATTTTAGAATGAATGCTTTCAGTTTTTATCTGCTGAGGATGGTACTGGCTGTAAAATTTTTAAGGAAAGGATGTATTCCTCCAGGTGAATGCCAAACAAACAGAAGCTTGTGACAAAAGGAGGTTTCCCATATGTTTGGGTGCCAGGAATCCTTCATTCTTTTCATCTTTCCTCTCAGTCATACTTTCCAAAAACAGAGCTGTAGTTCCTTACATGTAAATGTCTGCTGTCTTGTCCTTGTCTCTAAGAGCTCATGTGAGGATTAACCATGGTTGTCAATCACCCAGTGGACTGAAGTGACCCTTCTGAGCCTGCCTGAAAGGATGGCCTTGGAGTAGTTTAATTGAGAGGGAAGATTGAGCACATGTGAGTACCACCCTATAGCCTGGGGACCAAGGTAAACTCAAATGGAAAACATAGGAAGCCAGGAAAGCAATGACTTCCCCTTTTTTGGTTCCATGCCTACCCTAACATGAATCAATCTTCTCCACCAGGATGGATTAAGACCTCTGAAGATAGGAGTTTAAATCGATCTTCCTATAAGCTTATGCCAAATCGGTTGGCCACAGAACTGTCCAAAGCAATTCACACAGCCCTGATAGTCTTGTTTTCCTCATACACTTAAAGATCAAGAAGCCTAATATAGGGATCATCCTGATGGGCAGGAAACATAACATATATGTTAATATCTCCATGAAGAGATTTTCAGTCCTGGTTTCCACACAAGTCTTAGGAGAAGCAGGAGTCAGTCATTTCTCCCTTTCCTTTATTGACATGTGATCCTGACAGTCACAGTGTTTTATGTTGGGGCCTGTGGCCCTGCTCCATTACCCTAGAATAAAACAATGTTCTTCGCTTTCATGTGGTCTTTTCTTTTTTTCAAATAATTCTATTTGTCAAAGATAGAGGTCTATATTTTGTTTCCCTGTGTGAAGTCAAGTATTTGGCAATAATTAATCATATGGGTTATTCAACAGCCAAATTTCTTGCTGCAGCTCCTCACACATTTCCACATTTAGAGGCACCTAGCAAAACCCAAGATTGTATTTGATAGTGAATGGCAGGATGTACAGAAACTTTCATAGTCCTGATCAAATGGAAAAGGACTTATTTCTTACTTCTTCACTCTGAGCCATTAAAGATTCGTTTTGGGTGTCATCGGGAATGCAGACAAACAAACTGGCAGACCTACGTATCCCATCTCTTCACCATCTCAAGGCTATCTGTCTAGATGGGTTGTGTTATTTGTAATATTTTATCTTTTCTTCAGAAATACTGCATGTTTGAGGACAAGGTTTATTTTTCTCCCATATTGAGTAGATCATAAAAGGCACATGATGTACTACTGGGCTATAAATATGACAGTATATTAGCACTTAACTTTTTAAGGTCACAATACAATATCCTCTCATAATCAGTAGTGACCTTCATATGTGAGGGGTATTTTGAAAGAGCCATTCATTTAATTTTGCTCCTCAGCCCTCTCTACAGTACACACTCTTACATATAAATTTTAATATGAAATCACCTTTAGTTCAGTAATGTTATTTGATATTGTTGCTATTTATAATTCCTTTCTTCTTAGCAAGCATTAAGAAAATTCTTTAGTGCCATTACTTGGACATTTCTGTGCTCAAAAGCCACATGCTATAAAGTATTTCTCAGGCTTTTAGCAAAATGATATCTTAATATTATACAGTTATCACAAATTGCTTTAAAAGGACAAGAAAGGTCAATGCTTTGTAAGACCAGTAAGTTAAAATGTAAAAGTAGTATTAATTTATATCTAACACAATGGCAAATCCTTCTCATCCAGAAGTACAGTATTTTAAAAATGAAAGTAATAATTGTTTGAAATGAATAATGACACTGTAAGACGGGTTTAGCTCATTTCATGTAACCTGTCAGGAAAAGGAACATGTTAAAAATCACTAAAGAATTTTCCCACCAAACTAAATTTCTATAAATCTTAGTGTTTGTCCATTTCTCCACCTCTCTGTATCCCAAGAGATTATTCAAGGCTCCTCCCATACCTCCTCCCAACTCCTCTTAGTTGGAGTCGCAGCCCTAGATGACTAAGAAAAGAGATTCAGCAGCTACTTTAAGACTACATAAAATACAGAAATAAGATGACCTGATTCTAGCAGATTGGAAACAGAGTAAAACAGAGAAATATATTGACATTTATTTATGTGTCAGATAGCACAATGATCACAGTTCATATGATAGATCATTAATTCATGCTGCATTCTTACTCTCAATAGATATTTATTATATGTCTAAGATCACATGGTGATGCCTCAAGCAAGATTTTTTCTACTTGTTTTCCTGAGTTCCCCAGTAAGAATAAGTTTCCACTGTCCCCATCAGTGACTTGCTCACCAGCCTGCTATTAGTGACTATTTGATACTTCTTGACTCAGTCTCCCATCTCCTGCCCATGTTTTCTGGAACAACCATCCAAACAAATAGCTCGAGTTCAAGTACTTATCTCAGGGTTTGCTTCTAGGAAAGTCTGAACAAAGACACAGACAAAGCATGCTGCAAAATGAATATAAGGGAGGCTACAGTAGCAAAGAAGGCTAGGACAAGGTCAGATGGCGATGGAGATTTCCAAGATAATTGAAGAGGAATAAACTGGCCAAAGATATTGATGCTTCTAAGTAACTGTATAGTTTTTAATTATTGTGATAATTTACCTTATACTTCAGTTTAAAATTACTTGAAGTTATCCAAGGATCCTGCAGCTGGCAAATCTCAGCTGAGTCTCCCTGGGCAACTGTCAGACAATAGTTAAGGTTACATTAACTGGTGCTTTAATGGTAATGTCATTTCAGCCTACATCCTGGGTTCTCAGTCCCCTGCTATAAATAAGGAGGTGGATTGAGTCTCACACCATTCGACTGACTTATGCTCTAACCTCTCCTATTAGAGATTACTAATGAATTTTAGTAATAGTCCTCTATTTCCAATTCTGTCTTGACATCTGCTTCTCATAAGCTGTAACTGATATATTCAAAGTTTATTTTTGAATTTTAGTTCTTAGCTTTAAGTGGTTGTTTGTTTCACTCTCTAAAGCAGCTTCCTTGCCACACGACAAACATTGTTTTGTTTTGTTCTTCAGGTTTGTTTCTCCTTGAGTATTTATTTCATGCCTTTCATCATATCAAGTGTTTGCATTCTTCTTATTTAGGTCTCCTTTACATGTCAGTTTTCGATTATCTAAATTCAACCCTTTCCACTTTTTATTTACTATTTTGCTTTTCTTCCCAAAGAGTAGATTGTGTGTCTTGAAGATTGACCCCAAGAGCCTTTCTTCACTAGGAAGTCCATGTGCTCCGAGATGTGGAAATTTCTCTATAAAATAATTTTCCTTCACTAGTTTTCCTTTCCATGTTTATCAGCAAAGCCTGGCACATGTTAGCTTCTGTACAAAGGGCCTACACTTTACAAATGGCTTTTTGTAGTTTGCATTTTTCATTGGTTATATGACAGATTGATTTGTATCATCCAAAAGAAGTGTGTGTGGAGGGAGTCCCTAATGCCCTTTTGTAGATGTAGTCTATCCTTTCACAGAGTCATGAAGGACTTATGTCAGGCTTGGTGTCTCCATGTAAATTAGATATCACCTGTACAAATACCACCAGCAGAAGCCACTGAAGCTACATCTCAGACACTAATGAATTATTTTTTAAGAGTTTTAGCAGTTTTATCTTGGTGCATATATACAAAATCTAATGTTTTAATTATACAGATTGATGGTTCAACAAGGAAAAGTAGCTCAGGAAATTTTCTATATAACCAAAGCAGACATCATAGCTGTCACTTTTAAATGTTCCCTTGTACCTCTGTTGTTTTTGTTGTTGTATAATCTTTTATAAGAACACTTATTATGCTATATTTAACCTCTTAACAATCCCACCATCATAGTTCTGTGAAATATTATTGACAAGCAAAAGCTGCATGCATTTGTTCTATACTATGTAATATTTTGACTTCCATGTGCATTATGGAGTGATTTACTCAAATAATACATTTGTTTATCAGTCACCTGGATGCTGTCTTGCTCCCATAAGTTGCCTATTTACTCAGTTGACTATGTTCTTGGATATGAGAGTCTCTTGCTTGTCCCTCTTACCATTTTCCATTTGTTCCCTGTGCTTTTGGAGACAGAACCAAAAGAGATTATTTCCAGACTACCATCAGAAAACTCTCTCCCTGACTTCTTCTGACAGTTTTGCTTTCAGTGGTCAATATATATTTCACACCAAAACCCAGAATTCTTCCTACTATATTTGTGATGACATAAGTCACAAAACAATCCCACACCAGTTCAGAATTATGAATAATGAAAAGAGTTATTTATTTAAGGGGGAAACTTACAGATCACTGTCCTAGATAACAATCCTCTGCATGAACAGGAACAGAATCTAGCAGCCAGAAGCGGGGGCAGAAGCAAGAGAGTGGGCGCACGTTTACAGCTGCTTTTACAGTATAAGATACCACTCCAAAGTGGACTAGTATCTTAAAGGCTACTGGCTGAAGGAGCAGAATGTGCTCCCACAGCATGTTTGCTTGTAGTAGTTTTACAATTTGGGCTTGGATTTAAGCCTATAATTTCCTCAGCTTATTCATTGTTTGATTAATTGCCTCCCTTAGTTTACTACTTGGCCATGTATTCAAGAACTTTATGACTTTGTTTATTTAAAATCTCTACTCGGTCTACCCTTTTCTTAAAACTATTGCCTCTTTTCTACTGGGAATCCCTCATAATCCTTGAAAACTCTCCCATCTAATACAATCATTTTTCAATTAGTAAAACCACCTCTTTATCACTTACTCTCAGTATTCTCCATTAGTATTATAATTGTACATTATCTTATTTCTCTCTTTAGTGAACATGAAGCTAGCTTCAACCAGTTCACTAGAGCCTACTGCACACATCTATGTGCAAGACAAAGTTCAAAAATGTTCTTTGGAGCTTGAAATTATCCCTGAAGGGATTATTTACAATGTGGCAACCATCAAAGACTATAGTCCCATACTTCACCAGCGAAGGACAGTCATTAAACTTTTGCCACCATACTGTTTCTCCCATCTTTCAAGCTTGAAGGTGTGGCTCCTTTGACATTTGTGGTTATATATATATATGACATAAAGGAAAGGATTCGGGGTCTCTCATTGCTCCTACCTTCCCCTTTCTGTGTAAATCATAATCTTCTCTTGGTGCTGTATAGGGCTGTTACAGGTTCATTGTCATCTTCTGCATAGCCATTTGTATCATTGATTGAACCTATACTTGACAAGATATAATGTCCCCAAATTGTCCAAGTGACCACTTTAACTTTTAAAACTGGTTGATGTATTCTGATTCATTCTTAACTTACTTCACTGTTGCTTACTTCTTATACATTCTTTTTACCCAATATTGGAAAGGACCCTCACATGATGCAAGCATTATCATTATGTATCCCAGAACTGGGCCTATAGGTAAACTCTAGTAGGAATATCTTCACTCCTTTTAAGCAAGCAGGTGTTTCAAGATGCCATTCTTATAATGACTCTCTTATTGATTACCAAGTATGGGCCAAGGTTCCATGTCACTTTCTTACATATATCTCAGGCATCACCAGGAAATCATTATGTTCTTTCATGCTCACTCACAGATACCTTCTCTGCCAAATAAACACTCTAGTGTTGTAGTTCTTAATTTATATTTCTTAGGCAAAGGCATTCTAAACTATTTGATCTGTCTCACATATAATGAAGAAAAGCCAGTCCTTGTCCAGAATCAGATTTAAAAAAAATGACTCTTGAAGTGCTTTACCATTGTCTCTGTTCTCCAGACCACACTACATTTCAATATCACTGTTCTATAGCATCTAGAAGCATGAAACACTGGCTTCCTCATGAATTCAGTTCACAGGAGGCTATGCAATTTGTTTCTATCTTGTTAAATTCGGTTTTGCTTGAATCATTCTACTATTGAATATAATCAAATGCCAATTGTATTACCTTAGCTAAATATGAAAGATAGCAATTTTTCCATATAAAATTACACAATGTGTACATTCGAGATACCACAAGAGAAAATATAGCCTCAATCAACTAAGGAGAACATAGATATAATTATGAGCAATAAATTTAAATTGCTTTAGAAATTCTAGGAAGGAAATTAGTGGTAATAAGAAATTATAAGGTTATGGGAAACCCAATATTAAACTAGTGGCTTGTCAATTATCAAGGCAGCGGCATTGCAAAAGTAATCAAGGAAGGGAAGAGTGTCATAAGTATTTTATTCTATCAGTTAACATATCCATGTCATAAGGATCAAAGAGTAGAGTAGTGCTTTCATAAATTTGAGTCAGTGGGATGGAATTATACCTGTGCCTCACATAATGACATTTTAAACATTGATATGTATCTATATTCCTTGGGATATTTTCTATAATATAAAAAGGCCAGAATTACAGACTGGTTTGAAAGCAATATAAACCCTTGCCCTGGACATGCTGATTAGACTGAGGACCACTTTTCTACACAATGATGCTGAGATGCAGAATAACAAAAGTTCTCCACATGTACAAGTTTTTAAAAATGTTTAAAAAAATCCCTGACAGAGCAGCCGCGAGCCTGGGCCGGTTCTGCTTGCGGCGGGGCGGGCTGGTGGGCAGGTGGCAGTGAGTCCCTGGAAGGTGCAGAGTCCCAG
>LOJH01012662.1:3736-25414 GCA_001685095.1 Ellobius talpinus
ATAGCATCTGTAGAGACGCTCAGCATAGCATCTGTAGAGACGCTCAGCATAGCACCTGTAGAGACGCTCAGCATAGCACCTGTAGAGACGCTCAGCATAGCATCTGTAGAGATGCTCAGCATAGCATCTGTGAAGACTCTCAGCATAGCATCTGTAGAGATGCTCAGCATAGCATCTGTAGAGACGTTCAGCATAGCATCTGTAGAGACGCCAAGCATAGCATCTGTAGAGACGCCAAGCATAGCATCTGTAGAGACGCCAAGCATAGCATCTGTAGAGATGCCAAGCGTAGCATCAGTAGAAACTCTCAGCATAGCATCTGTAGAGACGCCAAGCATAGCATCAGTGGTGGGATTTGTTTCAGAGTAAAGCAGGGCACCCTGAAGGGTTAAGAATAGACAATGGCCAAAGACACCATTGTATCTGGAATGCTGTCATAGAAATGGAGTAGACAATAGTTGCAGGAGCCATTGTGGAGGAAAACGCTTTCATGGGTAGAAGTGGACAATGGCCCCAGAGAACAATGTGCAGCTTACGTTTTAGGTAGGCTTTATGCTATTACGATTTCTAGGAGACAGCTTTCTGGAGGGTTTTCCAGTTCAGGTGCTTTATAGGCCTTCACAGTAACTCTTAAAGAGAAAGTATCCTGGTGATAGGTCTTTATTCTTTACCAGAAGGCCGCCTGCTAAATAGTAATTTTGTCATCTTTGGCTCACTTCATAATGTTACATCTTCTCTTAGGGCCAGAGTTATAACTCATATTCCATTCTTCTGACTAAAAATCATATAACAGAGAAGATTTAAAGGAATTAAAAATACAAACTATAAAATTAATGCTTTATTATGGGCCTCATTAAAGCCTTGCTGTCTCTACCTGTGTCTCGTTCTGTACTTACCCTTTCATACCATGTGCTAAATCTTTCTTTGTGCAGAGGAGGCACACATGCTTCTGTGTTTGCATGTGCACAGGTCAAACTTGGGTGGTCTTCTACAAGAAACATTTCTTTGGTTTTTGAGGTTGAGTCTTTCTCTGGGACCTGGGGCTTGCTGATTAAACTCAGCTGGCTGTCAAAGGAATTTATTGGGATCTGTCTACCTGCCTCCATACTACTGGGATTCCAAGCACACACCATAATGCTCACCTGTTGTTTTGTTTTGTTTTGCTTTGCTTTTGTTTTCATGGATTCTGAATGCTGAGGATCAAACTCAGGTCCTCATGCTCATGCAGCAAGTACTTTACCAACTGAGCTATCTCTCTACCTTAAGAGTCTTTGTTTTTTGAGATTATAATTTAATTAATTTCTCTTTCCTTTCCTCTTTCTAATACCTCCCATATACCCCTTCCTCCTTCCTGCTATCCTTCAAATATATGGGCTCTTTTTTTTTTTTTACTAATTGTTATTGTACACACACACACATGCACATGTTTGTTCCTAAATACAACCTGTTCATTCCTTATAGTGCTGTCTATATGTGTGTTTTCAGGGCTGCAGTTTGGTAGTGGACAACCAATTGATATGGTCTTTCATGGGGGAGGCCACTTCTCCTGTTCCCAACTTTCCTCACTTGCCTATAGTTCTTTGCATAGGGTTGAGGCGTCACAGGCTTTTCTTCATCCAGTTTGGTATTTTCATTGGTGTTACCCTTATTCAGCTCATGTTTGGTCAGCCATGTTGGTAAGGCTCTATGGATATAGCTTCTGATATTATTAGGGGATGCAATCTCACAGCAAACTACTCTGATTTGCTTTGGCTCTTACACTCTTTCCTCCTTTTCCAAAACATTTCCTGAGTGTAGGAGAGTTTTATGAATATATCCACTGGCACTGGACTCTACAGCTCCATTTTGATTGGTTGTGGTTTTCTGTTGTGATCTCCGACTGTTGCAAAGAGAACTTTCACTGATGAATGCTAAAGACTATACTTATCTGTGGGTACAAGGACAAATGTTTGTAGATTGTTATTAGTTATGATGCTGGTTTAGTAAATTAGTGGCTGTAAATTCTCCTCTAATAATCATGACTTCGGTAGCACTGAGTAGTTAGCTAGGTTTCTGGTACTAGTTATGGTTTCCTTCTTTTTGAGCCAGGCTTCAGTCCAATTAGAGAGCTGTTGGTTACCAAGGTATGTATGTGACTACTGCACCCTTAGGGTTATCTTGCATTGTTGGTCATTGATGTGGTCCATGGCTGTCATAGCTGGCTAGAACTGTTGGTTGCCTATTTCCTTTGGAAGCTTGTATGGCACCTTCTGGTACCATAAAAGTTAGTTCTCAGGGAGTCCTTTGAGTCAGCCTCAAGTATTTCAAGTATTTAAGTATTATGGAGGGGAAGTTCTGATACTCCTTCCTTCCATGTCATTGTTTTTTCATTTGTAATATTAGTGTTAATAGGAACACAGGAAGTAGGGTCCAATCTGTTGAAGGAGGAATCCATTCCCATGACATTCAAGCCTGCTAATATCTATCAGTTGCCTACAACACAACAGTAGCTAATACCTAATAGTTCCACTTTCTGCTCTTATCATCAGCATGTATTACTTCTTCTTTTCTTTTCTTCCTTAACTTTCTTTTCTTTTTTGAGATAGGGTTTCCCTGTAACTTTGGAGCCTGCCCTGGAACTTCCTCTTTAGACCAGACTGGCCTTGAACTCACAGAGATCTGCCAGCCTCTGCCTTCCGCGTGCTGCGATTAAAGGTGTGCGCCACCACCATCTGGCTACTTCTTGGTTTCTTTTATCCAAGGAACAAATCTTTAAAGAATCCACGATTACTTTGTTTTTCATAGGCAGGAACTTGGGCACCGTGGTGGGGAATAATTAACCTGTTCACTCAGCAGATATCTGAGTGCATAACATGACACTTGTTTTAGAGTAGCCATGGCGACACATTGGTAAAGTGGTACGCCTGCTTTTGTGGACTTGTAGTGGCTGTAGACTTTGTCTTGTGTACTGCTGCACCAAATCAGGGTTTGTTGTTGTTATTCCTCCAGAAGTCATTACAGGGCAAACACTGGAATGCTTTTTCTTACACACAAAGTGATTCTGCTCCCTGCCCTCATCCCTAGACTTATCTCACCAAAATTATAATATCTAGGTAGGGAGGTAGTTTTGACAGTACCTGAGTTCAATCCCAAGCACCCACGTAAACAAGTCTGGACATGGAGCATGCTTGTCATCCCAGAGTTAGCAGGCAGCCACAGCGTTTCAGGCAACTGAGAGTCTATTTCAGAAAACAAAGTAGGTGGCCCCCCAAGGAACAACTTGAGGTTGTCTCTGGCCTCCACACACATGTGCAATAACCACCTCCCATGCACACATACAAAAATTACGAGATATAGTTAACTCTAGATCGCTACCCACCTATACAAACTGCTCTCGAATGTTACTATATACCAGTCAGTATTTCTGATCATATGTATACTCTGAGATCTATATTCATTGGTACTTGTTATCACCTTCCAAGCATCTTTTATTGTCTTATAATATAAACTGAATGGTCTTTGTGAAGTTTAAATTCTGTGCAATACGATTTTCATCATTGAAAGCTCTTTAGGTTACATTTTCAGTGTGGGATATAGTGTGTAACTCCTGTCAAGCAGCAGAAGGCATTAACCAACTCCCTCACCACCCCTTGAGGAAACTGCTAATATTCCTGTTCAGTGCCCCTTGCATCCACTGTGGAGAGGGATAAGTACCTTAAGTAATAGATTAGCCACAGAAACAAAAGAATAACTAGAGCACTTGGAAGCTGATGAAAGAATAGGGAAGTAAGCTTCATGTACCAGGGATCCCTGCTGTTTCTGTTTTCAGTGTGGCAAAGCAAACCAGGCCCCTATGGACTCTCAATACTAAAGAATGAATTATTGTCCTGAATAGTAATGTGACATTGCTAATGATTTAACCAGTGACCATAGTGTGTGTGTGCGTGCACACACGAATTAATTTATCAAGTAACTATTTGGTTTAAGTATAAATTGTAGGTTTTAAAAGAATAGTTTATTCATCATGAATTTAACAGTGTGAGAAATGCATTAATATACATTATATATGTGTGTATATATGTACTTATGCAAGCATACTGGCCAAAGAAATGAGCAAGTTACATCATTGGCTTTTCAGCTGGTCCCATTTACCCACTGCTCTTAGCTTTCTTGTGTTTATTCTCTCAGTCTTTAGAACCACCTTCAAATTAACACATCAGAAAAGTCTTCACTTTTCTTCCTAGACTTGCTTTTATCTTTTTCTTCTAGCTTGTTTTTGTCCATTCTCTGTGTAATTGTTTTTCAGTTATCATATAGAAGTAGACTCTGTGTGTGTGTGTGTGTGTGTCTGTGTGTGTGTGTCTCACAAATCTAGTTCTATTTTTAGTGCTAAGGCTGGAACCCAGGGCTTTGCACATGCTAGCTAAGTGCTCTCTCTATCACCAAGCTATAGCCTAGTTCCAGCCTTTGATTGTAATCCTGATATGTTTTGGTTCTGTGTTTTATAGCAGTTGTTATGATTTACCATAAACTCACAATTTCGTTTGGTAAAGTCCTACCACAATTAAGACTAAAGAATATAATAATAAATGTTTTCCTAGGTGTATACATATTTGACTTCCCGACTAACATAAAAGATTTGATACAAAAGTAAGTGTAGTTTCAGAAGAAACAGTTTCCGTGTTCTCATACTTCTTCATCCTAATTAGCCTGCTGAGTTTGCATGCCTCCCATGCTGCCTTCCTACCCAACTTTTAGGGCATGCCCTTAGAGTTGTGTTGGTATTTCACTGGCTTTTCAGACCTTTTTCGATTTCATTCTGCTGGCTTTTCTGAGGTTGCTTTGTGGGATCCCCGAGACGTCCAGGAGTCCTGGTTCACCTGCGTTCAGTGTGATTGCTTATAATTCCCAAACTAAGAGTCTGAGGGGGAGGGAGGGGAAGTCATGAGTTTTAAGACTTGTCCAGTCTACATAGTGAGACTGTCTGATAATAAAATAAATAAATAATCATTATGCAATCCATTCTTCAGCATTTGAGTCAGCATTTCAGTAAAGACAAATGAATCATCTCTGTTCTCATAGAAGAAGTCACTTCATTTTCTTCCTATTGTGGTACATACCAGGTTATAAACAAGCACAGAGCTTGTAGAGACAGAGCTAGAATACAGTACGGTCGTACACTGTGTGGAGTAGAAAGAGCAGTTGGTGTCCTTGGTATTCATGCAAATTGGTGAGAGAAATATATGTGAAAGAGATAGACCCCCTCAAAAAATGTCTCTTTCTACCGAAGAGTCTATCTTTTCTCACTGACAGTAAGTAGCAACTCTGAATTGGTTATGTGTAGCCCCATATGAAATGGAGAATTGTTAATTACCTGTAAATCAGGATTGCTGTCTGGACCACTTGGGACATCAGTCTCTTCTTTATCTCTTACCACAGGGTCATGGCCCTTGTGCAAGTGACAGAATTTGCATCCCTGTTAAACTTGACATACAAGAAATTACCCTTTCTTTTCTACAGAGGAAGAAATTAAGGTCTCTCACTGAGATTTCCCATTGTCTTTTATGCTGAGCATCTCACATTGAGCTTAGCTTGCCAATTTCTAATGGTTTTGTCTTTAGAGATCCCTAAAGCAAATAATTCTGTTGCCATTTTCCTTAAGTGCATATATGCCTTTCAAATATTTGGTTGGAAGCAGAAGGCTGTCCCTGTCTTGCTCATCTGGGTAAAACTCATTTACTGTTTTTCCTTTTAAACTGTTAGCTCAAGTGACCTTACACACAAGTCCCAGCTGTGCATTAGCATTGCTTGGGGATGTGTTTGTGTCTTTTGTCTAAAAATACCCAGCCGGTAGGATTCATGATCCATGAAAGCTAATTGAAACAATTTCTCTTCAAGTTTTGGCAAGCGAAGCATGCATTATAAGCATTAATATCTATAAATTGAATTGTTAATGAATCTAGACACTAATAATGAATGCAATTTTGCAAGCTTAACTAGAAACACTAAAATTATCAGAATCTGGAGCAGAATTTTCAATCATTTTTGCTTATTAAATAGCAAAGCTATGCTTTTAATAAGCTAATCATTTTTATTTGCCCCCATAGGAGTAGCTCAGTTGATTAGAAACAGATTTCTAAGTGCGAAGTGATGCTGTTTTTCTCTTACTGCCTTAGCCACCAAAGCACTGAAATTGTAAGCTGGGTATTTATCCCACAGCCAGTGTCCTCTATGCACATTTGTGCTTGCATGTGTTTTCTGAAATTTATCCCGTCCGTGTCTCCTCCATATAGTGCCTGTCTCGTTCATATGTATACTCCTTACATTCTTAAAGCAGTCATTAGCACCATTGGTGTAAATAAGTGGTCTCGTGTTACATGCAGACATTTTAGAAGATTGTACGTTCTCAGAGTGGAAAACAAAATGAGTTTCATGATTACCTTACTGATTTCTATTATTTTTAGACTCAATAAGTCCTTTGGTGTATATTTCAATTTGAATACCATCTCCATGCAAAAACTTTGCGTAGCCCTAGTTAAGAAGCTTTTAACAGCATCCAGTAAGCAAGGCTGATCAATGCTGTAGTGTATTGTGTTTAGCGCTAACATGGCTGAGACGGCAAGCTGTGCACTTAGGGGGCAGTTAGTGCTTTTCGGAGTTCTTCCCTTATTGTTCCTGAGCATCCTGAGATAGATAGTCAGTGTGCCTTCCTGCGCCTGTTCACTTATTGCCTAGGAATGCCATAAGCACTAAGGAGAGATTGTAAGTAATAACTAGGGATGTCTGGCTTCTGTTTATATTCTCAGGGATGTGACTGAAATTAGATTCAAAGTGCCTTATCTGATTGATATTGACAATTACTTAGGTTTGCATGATAGAGAACTAAGATGCTGAAGCAGACATAGAATCTGATAGTCGGTATGGACTTTGCATCAGATACTGTGTGCTGGAACTGTTGTGGAAGGATGATAGGGGTTGGATTCCTTGGTATTATTTATTTTTCAGCCTTGTTGAATATTCCTTTAGGCTACCAGGTTTGAAAATATATAGTCTTTTTAGGAAAATAAAATTTGTTACCTATGTGTAATATATGGTGCAGGATGCCTCAGTAATATAGTATATATGCATGGCTTTGTCAATTATAAAGCGGTTTGCAGGCTCATCCAACATGGATGTAATAATCACACATATGCATTGTTTTCCTGATGACTGTTTACAAACTTCACACTTCTGCCTTGATGCTCAAATAAACAGTTTTACCAAAGTGGCATCTCGTGATCTCTCAAGCATCATTTACTGCTGTCTTTGAAATGGCTAAATAGTCTAGGGAAAGTTGCTCTAAGTAAAACAAACAGAAAGAAAAATCGTCCCACAAAGTGGTTTTGAAACACTCATTTCTTAGCTAGTAAACTTTTTTACTATTTTCTGGGATTTTTTTTTAAAAAAATCAAGATTCTAAAGTTTTTCTTTTTTCAAGTTATCCTTGAACAACAATAACAAAATGAATAGGCACAAAATTTTGGTGATTGTACTTTTTCTGAATTATAAAGGTAATTTAGTCCCAGGATTTCAGTCCTGCCTAGATTTGATTGCCTATTTTATTAACACATTATTCTTTAAAATATGTAAACTGATAAATGTATTCTGTCATCAAAATCTTCTCCAGAAATGTTGGGACAGTTGGCAACCATCTGACATGGCTACTTGAAGCACGAGAGTAAGATAGGGATTTTGCTTTTGTTTGTTTTGACATTTATTGATTTTCATGTGAGTTAATTCTATAGGCAAGTCTTTTTTTTTAAAGTTGTTCTTTGACAATTTTGTGTCATGGGTTTTGGAGCCTTATGAGCTCACCATTGTTATACAACAAACGTCTTAATCACAACTGGTTGTGATTATAATTACTGATATACTTAGAACAGTTAACTTTTTCTTATCTAAGTATTTGACTAAAATGTCTGTATTTAAATTTTTTGTCAAATACTATGCTATGTGCTAGTTCAGAAAAACAGCTCACTATCCTTAAGAAAATATTTAGTTAGATGAATTGCCATTATAACTATACTACTTTTTTAAAACTATAACTGTGTTATGTAAAAATATTTTCCCTATATCTGTAGTTTTGTAAGTGGAAGTACCAAAATATGTCACTACAAAAGACATCTCATCCCAGGCTTGGCCTGCCCCCATTCCTTCAGTCTCCACTTCCTGAAGGTTGCAATTACAGATTCACCTATCACACCCAGCTTGAAAGAGTATTTTTTAATCACAAATATTTTCTACTTTTTATGACTGTCTTAGGAAGATGACACCTTAAAGAAGAAATTAAAGTGATAAATCAGACACAAGTGTAGGAACAATTTTTATTGAAAGCTTGATTCTTGACCATCATCTTAAAATATTCTTTTCAGTAAAAGTAGTATCGAAGGCTTTGTAATTTAAAAATATATTCTGTAACTCTTAATATGAAATTATAGTGAGAGAGACAGACACACGAGGGGGGGCGGAGAGAGAGATAGAGAGAGAGATCTGGCATAAAGGTTTTAGTTTAGACATGACCAAGAACCAGGCTTCTCTTTAGATTCTCTGCCCTGTATTTTTTGTAGAATCTTTTCATGACTTACACAAATCAAGGAATCAGTGGAGCTTCTCACAGCATGAACAAACTCCATCAGAACAGACAAGTGATGAGACTTACCACTGTCTGTCCTTCAATGCTCGCCCCTTCCCCTCTGGAAGTGATCAGAAGGATTAGTTCTTTTTTAATCCTTCCAGGGTTTTTTTTTTTTAAGTATATGTAGAAACTAAGTGAAATATCTGTTCTCTGCCCCTTTCTGTTTAAGCACAGATGGTATATTTGTCTGGTCTCAGAGTTGCCTCAGTGGACCAAACAGGGTTCTTTGAATATGGAGGCAGAGTAGTGGCCTGTTTTGTTTGTGTTGTGGGCTGAGCTGAGTCTAGTAGAATCCATATAGCAGTGACTATTGATTGTGCTTAGCAACTGAGAAAGACTCAAGTGTTCTGCAGAATAGATTCCTGTGACTTCTGTGTAGAGAAGCAGATCAATAGGTGTACAAAGTAGAGTTCATGATGTCTCTTCCCCCATAACTGCTCATCTTCAACTCAGTTAATGAAACGATTATTTTGTAAGTTGTGCAGACAGCAAGTAAATGGCCAGCTTCCATTCCCATCTCTTCAGCCTCTAGATGTCCTTCCACACCCTGCATAACAAGAATGTCTGTTCAATCAAGAAATCTTATTGGCTCTGCTTTCAGAAGGCATTATGTTACCTCAACATCTCCACCACTGCATCTGGTCCAGCCTGGCCCTGATGTCTGCATGCCTGTGCTCCTGCAGTACTTCCTTCTCTCATCTGCCTTTGTTCCTTGTGATGGTTTGGAAGAAAATGGCCCCCCAAAGCACTGACACTATTAGGAGGTGTGGTCTTGTTGGAGGAAGTGTGACACTGGGGGGAGGTGGCTATGAGGTCTCTTTTCTCAAGTTTCCTTCTGTGTGACTGTTAGTCTACTTGCTGCTGCCTTCTGGTCAAGAAGAGTTGCTGTGGTCATGGTAATGCTCTTCACAGCATTAGTAAACCCTAACTAAGATACCTTTCCTGTCCTCTACAGTCCATGTAACACAGGGACCTTAACTAACCATTTCCCCACCTGACACTCCAGAAACTTCCAACTGAAATGAAATTAAAACCCAGATGCCATACTGAATGAAGCCCAGTTGAGTTTCCATCTCCCTCTGCTTCACTGTCGGCTGTTTCCACCTTTCCTGCTCCATGAACAGAAGGTTTGTTTGTGTCACCATCCTTGAATGTTCAGTTCTCATTATCTAGAATTGTCCCAGATGTCCTTAAGACTATATTCAGCACTCAGTTTATATAACTTACCTCCTGGCAACTTTTTTTTTCTATCTCTATATCACAGATACAACTCTACTCAAAACACACGTAGCTATCTAGAAATAATTTTTGTATCTATGTTAGTTTTCTTGTATTTCCTGCTAAAATTTTAATTTCCACAGGTGTGGAACTGTGTCTATCCTATTTATTTATTTATTTATTTGTCTATTTATTTATTTTTGGTTTTTAGTGACAGGGTTTCTCTGTGTAACAACTCTGGCTGTCCTAGAACTAGCTCTTGTAGACCAGGCTGGCCTTGAACTCAAAGAGATCCGCCTGTCTCTGCCTCCCAAAAGCTGGGATTAAAGGCGTGCGCCACCACCACCCAGCCCTATTTATTTTTCAGTTCAGCAGATGCTAATTGAGCAGTTGCCATGGCATTCACATTGCAGGTGGGACTACAGTGCAGAAGGAAGTTTCTATGGGGGCTTTTACTTTGTGTGTGCATGGGCGTGTGTGTGTGTGTGTGTGTGTGTGTGTGTGGAGGCACCAGGCAATAAAGATGTAAAATATTTTAATTTTATGTGCTATGAAGGAAAACAAATACACAGAAGGGTGCAGCTCGTCTACATATTAACAGTTTTCATTTTCTTCTGCTATTATCACAAGAATGTTATTTAACAAGCTACTTAAAGCCCAGTGGCTTATTAATTAATATTCTGTAGGAATACTTGGATTTTTAAAATCCAGGTCAGACTTAGCTCCGAGTTCTGTGGTTCACTAGTGTATCTCCCTCTATCCCCTTTCCTTCCTGCTCTTCCCTATTTCTTTTGTTTCTACCCCCCCCCCAACCATTTTGCTCAGGTTAGTCTCCAGCTCATAGCTCAAGTGATCCTCCTGCCACATCCTCCCAGGAGGATCAAGCATGGGCTACTGGCATGCGCTGTCACACCAGGCTGCTGCCTCCTCTGTTGCTACTTAAATTCCCACCCCAACATTTCTTTATTGTCAGTGGAGTATCGAACCATGCTGTGATAAAAAGTTAGAATAAAAGAGACGGGGCTTCGCAGTGCAAGACATTTTAAGGCCCTGATTGAGTAGTTTGTTTTAACTTTCTAGTAACTAAAATAAATTGCATGATCAAGTTTAAAGTCTAGTGGGTGGGAGATGAGTTCTTGCCCCTGTGAGAAATGGGTACTGATAATATAGTCAATGTGTCAGTGAAGTTGGCAGGTCAGTTGAGTAAAGTAGGAGGAAGGAAGCAACTCACTGGAGAGATCTGAGGAAGGAGGATGAGAGAGAGAGGGAGAGAGGGAGGAGAGGGAGAGAGGAGAGAGAGAGAGAGAGAGAGAGCAGAAAACATGGAGAGGCCAGGGGGAAATACGCCTGGCCTGCTGCAGAAGCAGTGGACTAAGAGAGATCAGAAAAATCATGGAAGATGCAGGGAAAGGGACTTATGGGACTTTGTAAAGACTTGTTCTTAGAGTCAGCTTCAAGCCAGCCATAAGAGGGTCCTGAGCAGAAACATGATGAGATGAGAGCCAAGCATATGGCACCCCTTGTTGTCATCTGGCTGAATAAACACTCTATAATACGTGTTCTGACCTGCAGACTTTCCCAAATAGTCAAAGAGACAAATACTTAATGTGTAAATAGGGTAAAATAACCAAAGCTTTATAACTGGTGTTTAAAAACAATAAAATAAAATTGACAAGGATAGACAGTGATATGGATGGTATTGCTTGATCCATTCAGTGGGATCTCTTCAACCCAAAGGAAGGTCGAGTGTGTTTGAAATTAAGCTAGTTATACAGAAAGTATACAATTGAGCTCAGTCGCCGTCCTTTAGAGATCTGAGCAGTTGCTTTTGCCGGCTTATGAAATGATAGGAAGCAGATGATTTTACATAGAAGCAATTCACTGGAATTAGCAAGTCTTATATTGATTGAATAGAAAAAATAAGACCCATGTCTTAATGTTAAACATTTAAATAGTGTAGAAATAAAAACATTAAGTTGTAATAACTTCCAATCATGAGCTAAACAAATCAGGAAAAACTTAGTCATGCCCTGTTGATACTGTTGTCACATGAGATTAAAAGAAATTGTTGATAACCTTATCAACCCCATGCTTCATGTCTCATCCTGACCAGAGGACTTAATGGTCACGTCCAAATGATTTTCTTCTATCGTCTCTTATATAGCCTTTTTGGAAAGGAAGATCTTAAGACAGAAATAATTCTGCAAAGACTCTGTTGTTGTATTCTATTTGCATATCTAAAGTAGGCAGCTATGAAAAACTTTTTGAACAATATGAAAATTAAATTTCTTAATGTCTTTTAAAATGTTTTAATATAATGTTTTATTAATTCTCTGAGAATGTCTTACAATGTGTTTTGATCATCTTCACCCCCTTCCCCCTTCTCTGAAGATTTTTAACAAATGTTCAACTCATGTGAAAATCACAGCTGTCTTTCTCCAGGCTCTGTATTATTCTTCTCTTATTAATGTATTAAAATTGACAGTTGATTAGAATGGCAAAAATATGACTCATATTTCTTAGATGTCATTATTGTTCTTAGATCAGGTTATTGACTTTAATTGTAGTTTGAAAGACATCTGTTATTCGTGTTCAAACCCACACAGTCTGGATTCAGAGTCTGAGCTCTAACTCACACGCTGAATGGGATTATCACAGAAGTTTCGAGCACAAATTCTTACCATGGTTCCTACCTTTACTAATTGCATCATATTATAGTTTTTATGATAATTAATAGTTAATATTCATATTCACTGCCCTAGCATGTTAATATCTTTGATAATTCCTGCTTTGTTCACTCTTACTCTTCAATTTGATTTTTCTCTTTGTTGCTGCCTATCCTCCTATTGCTCTCAAGGAAGACGGTGGAATTCTGATTTAATGTCTGGGAATAGCTTTTCCCATCGTATGTAACAACCATTGTAAGTCAAAAAGTGTTTTTCTCTCCACAGTTTGGTCATTTCTTTCTGTTACTGAAGAAGACTCAGTTTTGCTTTCTTTCTTATATAGATAATGTTTTAGGAGATTTGTTAGTTTGCTTTGTTTTCTATATAACCCAGGTCTTGAGCTCACTAGATAGCTCAGGCTAGCCTTTGACTTAGAGTGATTCTCCTGCCTCGTCTTCCTGAAAATTAGAATTGTAGGTGTGGACACTACACACATCTGAAAGGTAGTTTTTCTGGGTTTTTGTTTGGTTGGTTGTTTTGGTTTTTCAAGACAGGGTTTCTCTGTGTAACAGACCTGGCTGTCCTGGCACTTGCTTTGTACACTAGGCTGGCCTTGAACTCACAAAGATCTGACTGCCTCTGCTTCCTGAGTGCTGGGATTAAAGGTGTATATCACCACACCTGGCTCCTTTGTTTCATCATGATATGGATCTAAATTCTCAAGGTATTCCAGAAGGACTTTAATAATTTGACCATTTGTGATTTTTTTAAGTTTTCATAAATTTTGAGTCATTATCTGTTCAGCTATTACATCATTACATCTTCATTTTCTCTATTTTCTTCTAGGGTTTTTACTATTGTAAATCTCTGCTTCCATCCTCTGTATCTATTGACTTCTATTTTGTGTCCTCTATCTATTTGGTGCATTATCCTGCACTTTAGAACATTTCTTCAACTTTACTCTGTGATTTGTCAATTCTTCTATTAGCTTTGATGAGTGAATTGTTTTTTCATTTAAATAGAGTTTACAACATGCTGTCCCCAAACCCTCCCTCCCCCAAATGTGGTATCATGGCATCTCAAAACAGCGGAAGCAGGGCTTTCTCTCTGATGTTCGGTTACTACCTCTCCTAGGCAGATGTTGCGGTGGTTGAATCTCTTCTTTCTTTGAGAGTGATTCTGGCTCTTGGGAAGGAGTCATTCTTTTGTTCCTTCCTTGGGGAGTCTCTCATATCCAACAGTTAAGTTACAAAAAGATGATTGATTTGGTTCTGAGTTATTTAATATGTGCCTTTCATTAAGAAAAAGAAAAGGCGAGTCACTTAGTACTGTCAGGAATATTTGCTCTTTCTCCTACCTAAAATCTGATGACAAGACATTTGAAAGGACATTTTGTTGTTTTTGTTGTTAATCTTGAGTTTTGTGATCAGAACTCAGCTTAAATGGAAGCCGATATTTAATCTGTATTTTTTAAAAAGACTTTCCTGTTTTCCCTGAAAGCCTGTTTCTTGCATAGGAACTTTTCAGTAAACAGAAATTCCACACACAAACCTGTACTATCTGTCTATGCTCTACCAGTTTTCCCTTCCTCCTTCTGGTGAGGCTTCATTGATCAAGGAGCACTAAGGTCCCTGAAAGGCTCCCTCTGACCCCTTCCCTCCATCTGCTTCTGTTCTTCCTTCCTTTTTACCCAGCACTCATACTCCATTGCGTTTCCTTCAGTCCCTGATGTCACCTCTTGTAATGTAGCTGTGCATGCTCAATGTAGTTTGGGTCCTGGCCTGAATGCAGCGTCATTTGATTTTTATGTCCACTACTCCAGGATATATATCAATTCCATTAGGTAAATAGAACCTGTTGCATTTTTTATTGGTACAAATGGTGTCTCTCATGCCACTCAGAAGGTTTTTGTGTATATGAACCTGGTGTATACACATCTATGCTATATTGTATAAACCATGTTCATCTGGTTATAGACGTACTGGATCAGAGAGTGTGGGCACGTTCAGCTTTACTAGAAAGGCCAAATTTCCTTTCCCATGTACCTGTAGTGGTTTCTACTTTCACTCATAATATACTTGAACCCTTTTATTGGACGTTCTGGTATATACTGGGCCTTAAAATTGTCAGTATTGCCTGTCTGGAATGGTGTTTTTGACATGCCATGTCTATGAATGTTGATGAACATTTTTTAAAAAATTTTCTATAAAGAGCTTTTCTTTTTTGCCTTGTAACACGAAGGGTCGGCTTGTCGGGGTTTCTGTCCCACCCGGTCCCCCAGCCATTTAGTCCCAGAGAAAATCACACAGAGATCTCCGTAAGTTATAAAACTGATTGGCTCATTAGCTCAGGCTACTTATTAGCTCTTATAGCTTATATTAACCCATTATTCTTATCTGTGTTAGCCACATGGCTCAGTACCTTTCTCAGCAGGGTAGGTCACATCTTGCTTCTTCAGTGGTCTGGGCAGGACTGGGCTTCCTCCTTCCCAGCATTCTCCTATTCTCATATGCTCCGCCTCTACTTCCTGTCTGGTTGACCCGCCTGTACTTCCTGCCTGGCCAATTAGCNCTTATTAGCTCTTATAGCTTATATTAACCCATTATTCTTATCTGTGTTAGCCACATGGCTCAGTACCTTTCTCAGCAGGGTAGGTCACATCTTGCTTCTTCAGTGGTCTGGGCAGGACTGGGCTTCCTCCTTCCCAGCATTCTCCTATTCTCATATGCTCCGCCTCTACTTCCTGTCTGGTTGACCCGCCTGTACTTCCTGCCTGGCCAATTAGCATTTATTTAAAACATGATTGACAGAATGCAGACAGTTCTCCCGCGCCATTGCCTGTGTTTCTGGTGTTTATGCTACCATATCAATCATATTGATTTATGTGGTTTTGTATATTGTACTGAAATATCTTGCACTGGAATAATTTTCAGAGAGAGAGAGAGAGAAAGAGAGATTGAGAGAGAAGGTGTGTATTCATGGGTGTGCACACATAGGTATATAAGACATTTTCTTAGTATGTGATTTATCTCAATTTTTATGCTTTTTTTATAAACATAGTTCTTTGTATATGAGTCAGTTTAGCAGTCTTCCCCTTCTCCCACCCACTGTTGAGTTTTGATTTCGTTTTACTTTTCATTCCTTTTTTGAAACAGGGTCTCACTCTGTGGATCAGATAGCCTTGTGGTCTTGAACTGTCTATGTAGTTTCAGGCTGACCTACTGACTTTGTCTCCAGAGTCTAAGATTATAGGTATGTACTACCACAACATGCTCAGTCTTTTGGTTTTTCATATAAGAAATACTTCTCTGCTATACTGATATACAACTTCTGTTATAAATCATCATAGAAAAGTTATGCAATTTGTCTTTCGCATTTAGGACTATACTCTACCCGGCGGTGATTTCTTTCTCTATATGGTACAAGAATGTTTTCTCTTTTGTTGTTGGTACTTGTGTTAATTCCTCAAGGTTTTTATTATATGTATAGATGTGTGTGCATGCATATGTGCATGTTGAGGCTACAGGTCGATCTCATGAGTCATTCCTCAAGTGCTACCCATCATGTGTTTTGGCCAAGAAAGTCAGACTAAATAGATAGTATGCCCTAGGCATGGGATTATAAGTGTGCCACCATTCTTGGCTTTTTAAACAAAACAAAACTATGATTTCTGGGAATCAAACTCAAGTTCTTTTGCTTGCAATGCTAGCATTTCACTACCTGAGCTATTCCCTAGCTCTGCTTCCTCTACTCTTTAATAATTGTTGGTATTTGAAAGAGGGTTTTTGGCTTGTACATCAGACTTGTATGCACAAAAAAATCTGCTTAGTGGCATCATTTGTACCAACAAAAAATGCAATAGATTCTAAATTACCTAATGAAATTGATACGTATCCTAGATCAGTAGACATGAAAATTATATGACAGCTCATTCTTTGCCGTGACCCAAACAAGCACAACTGCCTTACAAGTGATGACATCAAGGCTTCTATCTTGGCTTTAATAATGGTTGTTATTTGAAAGGTGATTTTGAGTGGGCACATTCCCCAGAACTAATTCTTCTTCATGATTATATTGACTATTCTTTTATCTTTGCTTTCCCATATGGATTTTATGATAACTTTTTGTATTAGTTTTCTATTGCTATTATAAGATGACACAACCAAGGCAACTTACAGAAAAACCATTTATTTGGGCTTATAGTTCCAAAGAGTTAGAGTCCATGATGGTGGCAGGAACAGAAAGTTGAGAGCTCACATCTTGAACTACAAGCACTAAGCAGAGAACTGGGAATGGCAGCTCTCAAAGCCCTTCCTCCAGCAAGGCCATACCTATACCCCTTAATTCTCCACCAATAGAGCCACCAGCTATAGACCAAGTATGCAAATGCCCCAGACTATGTGGAACATCTCATTCAGGCTACCACATTCCACTCCCATAGTGCCATAATATTCTGGCCAGAAAGTAAAATGTGTTTAATCCAATTTCAGAAGTTCCCATAATCTTTCACAGTCATAATGCTTTTTGAAAGTCTAAAGACTCTTCTGAGACTCCAGGCAATCTCTTAATTGTAATCCCCTGTAAAATAAAAAAGCAAATTACATACTTCTAATATATAATGGTATAATATATACATTGCCATTCTAAGATGGAGGAATGAGGTCATTGTGAGGAAGTAAGTCCTGGACCAAATCAAGACTTTAGCTTTGCTGCCTACAACACACTTGTATGTTGTGGGCTGAGTCTGCTCTCTGTATTGAGTCTACTTGGCAGATTTCCCACAGCCATGGCACCTCCGCTATCATGTAGTCTCCAACACAATCCATGCTCTGCTTCCTCCGCTTCACACAGTGGCCTCTCAAGGCTTTTCCACAGCGACTCCCATGCCACACACCACACACTGCCTGGCCTCAGCCACTCCACTCTCTGAAACAATGGAAGAAGATTCCACAGTCCCATTGTCCTTGACTTCCAAAGCTCGCATCATCTGGATAACATTGCTAAGTTCGACTGCCCGCTCGAGATGGACCCTGTTCTCCTTGAGAGCTGCGTTTGCAGCTGTTTTTGTTTGCTGTTGCCTTTTATGGGCATAAAAGCCCTTATGCCTCTTGCTTTCATCAGTTGGACCACTATGTGGTCTTGCTCTCAAGGCATCCTTCCCTTTATTCCCTTTATTTTAACTGGGGCTCTCGGTAATGGCTCTAATCTTCTCAACAACTACAGCCTCTCTCCCAGCATAAGCCTTGGCTGTAACGTCAAGTTTCCCATTGCCCTTTTTCCTTTCACAGTGTATTTCCCTTTGTCTCATTTGCTCTTTTTCATTTTAGATCTGCCTAGGCATGCCCACTAATAACCACACGATAGAGTCAATAGCAGGCTCTTTTGAAATCTCTACTGACAAATAAATTAGTTTGTTACTTTTAGATTCAGCTTGAAGCAAATTCTTAGGATATGGGCAGAAAGAAGCCCCCCCTTTTTGCCTCTAGATCACAGGAGCAGTGGTGTCTGGCCAAGAAACTACTGTTGCTATCTTCTGAAACCTCTTGTGATGGGCCTCCATAGTCTGCATAGCTCTTACCGCTACTGTTTTCCAAGCTCCTTCTAGGAATGTCCTTAGGTTCCACACACAGTGTTCCACTACTTTTCTGGTTCAAGGTCCCAAAGTCTTTCACATCTGTTCAAAACTCTGTGTGGTCAGGTTCTTTGCAGCAACCCCCCACCACTGACACCCAGTTCTCTGTTAGTCCTTGCTGTGAGTAAACAGCACAATCAAGGCAGCATACAGAGGGAAAGGGTGATTTGGCTTATGGAGGGATGAGTCTTTCATGACACGGAAGTGTGGCAGCAAGCTGCACACTTGACTAGACCCTGAGAGCTCCACTCTTAAACCTGAAGGCAGGAAGCAGAGAGAATAAACTGGGGCTGACATGTGGTTTTTGAAACCTCAGAGTTTGCCACAGTGACATACTGTTTCCAGCAAACCGTACCTCCTAAACCTACCCAAACAGTGCTACTAACTGGGGACTCTAGTATTCAAGTACCTAAGACTATTGGAGAGGGGGAGGGAATCTCATTAAAACCACACTTGTCAAGGTCAAGAAAAGGGATTATTAAATTTTTGAAACTATATAAACATGAGGGAGAATTGTTCTCTATAAAATATAGAACCATTCCATCCTTAGACATGCTTGTATATCTTTCCATTCATTTGTACCGTTCGTAATGTATTTTAAATAAAGCTTATTTTTCATGCTCTTTTTGTGCTCATATATTTATTGCATATACTTTAAAGCAAGACAGTCTAGGCATGTGTCTCAATGGGGGAGCACTTAACTAGTAGGCACGGTCCTGGGTTCAATTCCTTGTACCATTAAAAGGGAAATAAAGAGAAGGGAGGCAGGCTGATGTGGAATTTCTTTTTTGTTTGGTTGTTTGGCTGGTTTTTTGATACAGGGTTTCTCTGTGTAACAGCCCTGGCTATCTTGGAATTCACTCTATAGACCAGGCTGGCCTCAAACTCACAGAGATCCCCTGCCTCTGCCTTCCAAGTGCTGGGATTAAGGGCGTGCACTACCACCGCCTGACTGATTAGGGTTTTTCAGCTGACTTTTTTTAAACAATTGTTTTCTTTTTTTGTTTTCCTATTTTCTTCTTTGTGGTTGCAACAGGAATGCTCATCTATTAACATGTGTTAGGAATTGGATGACGATTTCTGAGATGCAGCACAGGGATGGGTATGTGATGTGCTCTTTCTACCCTGGAAGAAGTGTGGACTCTGCAGGGTGTGGGTTCTGCTGTGTGTAATTTTGATTATGGCTGATTGGTTCAGTTCTGCATATCCTTCTTTCCTTCTCATGTTTTCTGCCTCCTGTCTTCTTTCTTGACTTACAAAACCAGAAATCTGTACCCATTGGCTCACATCTTCTCATTACCCCCCTCACCACCTGTAACCACATGGATCTACTCTGTTTCTATGCATTTGGACTATACATATATTTAGATGACACGGAAAAATGAGAGCATATAGTCATATAATAGTTTTCATTCTGTTTCTGGTTTATTTCATTGGCTAGATGTCCTCAAAGTTTCATTTGTGTAATAAATTGATATAATTTCCACAGTGAAACCCATTATTTTGTACAATTAACATATACTAGTTTTTTTTTCAGATACAAAGTGGGAGATAGATCTTGGAGGAGTTAGGAGGAGGTGAAAATGCAAAATATGTGAAATTCTCAAATAATTAATTTACATTTTAAAGTATCCAAAATTTAATAAGGAAACATTGTAAAAATCTCATTCAAGGTTGATTGATGTTTTACAGTTTCTTTTTTCATCCATCTACTGACAGGGACGTCAACTGTTTCCATATCCTAGTTGTTATGAAGAATACAAATGCTTTTGCAGAAGGATAGTTTAATTGGTTTTGGTGTTTTTCAAGTAATGCATTATTATATCATATAGGGCTTTGCATCCCTGTTATTCTCACTTTTCTCATACTTTGGCTTCACCTGTATCATAAACTAACTGTATAATGTTTAGAGAAAGTAAGCTGTGACAGCCAGCGTATTCTATGTCTACCCACGTTTGTCATTCCCAGTTCATTTCACTCCTGTATAGCCTTGGATTTGCATCCAGTGCTTTTCTTTAGCTCAGAGAACCTCCTCTAGCATTTCTTGTGGAGCAGTTTCCTGACAAATTCGTTGAGCTTCTGTTTCTTGGAATTATGAATTTCTTAGAAAAATATCTGATCGAATTACAAATTTTAGATAACACCCTAGATGTTTCCAGATCTATGTTTTAGTTAACTTTTGAGTTAGCGTGCAAGGTGTTGAGTTTTGACGTGGCATCTTCGTACAAGGGTCCAGAGTTTTTGAAAACGTTTCCTTGCTTTCCTCATCTCTCTTCTAGTTCTCATTCAAATCGAATGCTTAATTTGTAAAGTATAAGATGACTGTACAATCATTAGCGTTTGTATGTGAATTTTGTTAATCCTCTCCAGGTTACTTCACTTCACTGCCTGTCCCCTCCTCCCATTGTGCCAGTGTCAGGGAATACCAGTGTATGTCAGCATTGATGGAAATGGCCTCCTTACAGCCTCCAGTTTCAGTAACTGTGGAGATCTGGTATGGTGATCTCTGCTATTTCATTTTGCTTTAGCCCTTTTTAAGAAGAGGCAACACCTGGACTTGACAAGACACCCTGTAAAACTAATAAACATTTTTAAGTCTTTAGAACATTTTCCATAGTAACTGAAAGTTTATTTTTGGCCATGAGCAGTTATGGTCACAATGTAGAGAAAGTGGGTTTTCTTCAAGTTGAATTGCATTCATTTGTCGATTTTATACTTGAAGATCTTTGTTGCTACTGAGCTAAATACCTTTGCCATAGTATGTGCTTACTAGTGTTGCATCATCATCCTTAGGTACCTCTTTCCAATACCAGTCTCCTCTCATTCAGTCTTCAAGTCCTGCTTAGTTTACCTCCAAAATGCATTCCACATTCTCACCTCTAGTGTCCCCAAACTATTTTTGTCTCTTATTGGAGTTATGGAATCATCTCTTATTGGAGTTAAGGAATCGTCTCTCCACATAGGTCCACTCTTATCTCCTAGAGGTCTATTCTCATGTAGCAGCTAGAGGCATCCTTTTATAACCATTCAGTTCATGTCAGTTCTTTACCCAGAACCCTCCAGTGGTTTCATTTCAGCTTAGACTAGCACCCAGTCGTCTCTGGGTTTCTGTACCTACCATGTGTTGGTTCTACCTCTACGTGCTCTTCTATTTTGTTCTGATTTAACTCCCAGAAACACTAACCTCCTTACCTTTCCTTAAAGATAAGCTATGTTTCTGACATTTTTATTGTCAGACTTTTCGTCTAGATATTCTTAAAGTTGTCATTCTTATTCACCCCGTGTTCAAAATCATTTTACAAAGTCCTGGCAAGGCCTTTCCTTGCTCACATAGTCACACACTGTCTTTACAGCTGATCTTCTTGCTCATATCTTTATGTTCCTCTAATGTTCAGACCCAGGTAGGCCATTGTTCACAGCCCATGTCTTCTCAGAGACTTTTGCCTCTCCTTAGACTTAGTTTTCTTTCATGTCTTCGGTTGTAACAAGTGAAAAGGGGTAACAATTTA